>VZTH01018988.1:273286-311248 GCA_013397815.1 Aleadryas rufinucha
GGAGAGTGCACCTTAAGGATCCTTAAACAAATACCAAGGTAAATCCCTTCTCCCTTTTAACTGTGTTTGGCTCTGATTTTAAGACCAGGGAAAGGCAACAGCTAGACATTTTGTCCAGAAGAATATGGCAAGATAGAGTATCAAAAGCTTTACTGTAATCTAAACAGATTGCTGGCTTCCCTTGATCTACTTGTTGGGAAAGGAAATTAGGTTGATTATGCTGGACTTTGCTCTCATGAAGTTGTGCTGGCTGTGACCATTGACTGCATTGTCCTTCAGATGTTTTTCAATAACTCCTGGAATAATCTTCTCCATAATTTTATCAGCCCCTGAAGTGAGACTGACAGGACTGCAGTTTTCAGGAACAATCTTCTTGACCTTCTTGTAAATTGGGACAAGGCGTGGCAGCTTCCAGTTGATGGGGACGTCTTTGGATTCCCAAGACCATTCAAAAATCATAGCGATCTCATGATGATGTCAGCCAGCTACTCAAACATTTATGTAGTCATATAATCTCAGTGAGACAACCAGCAATTCTGATGATGCAAGTGATTGCCCTGGCATATGAGTCACGCTAGTTTTAGCAGTGCAGATTTTTTTTCTAGGGGAATCAGGACTACCTCAGAAGTTAGGGTTGTAAATGATTGCACTGATTATTGATTAAATGGGGAACTGCATAATTGCTTCACCTCAGAACATGATTAATTTGATGTTAGTGGTTGAATACTGCTACAGGAGCATAAAAAAGATGCATTTAATATGTGGGTTATCTCTTCTGGGTTGATTAATGCTGGGAATTTTTTTGTGGCACTGAAGCTACACACACACACACACACATAATTGTAAATAAAGTAATTTGTTTTAATCCATCATACATATATATATTTACAAGGAGGCCTTTAAAATGAAAACATAAAAAGGAAGCATACAGAAGGTAGAAGCGGGGATATATGGCCTGGGAGGAACATGGAGACCTGGTCCAAGCATGCATGGGGACAGAGTTAAGAAAGCCAAAGCCATATGGATTTGAATCTGGCAAGGGACAGGAAGGGCAACAAGAACGGCTTCTACAGGTTTATCAGCAGCAGAATGAATATCAGGAGACATGTGGGCCTGCAGCTGAATGTATCTGAGGGCATGGTGACTAAGGAATGGGCAGATCTGAGGTACTCAACATGTTCTTTGCATTTGGGAATCCCACATCCCTGAGACTGGTGGGAAAGCCTGGAGCAAGACAGGCTTCCTCAGTGGAAGGGGACCAGGTCTGAGAACATCTAAACGCATTGAGTGTATTTAACTCTGAGGGACTCACTAGTGCAGAGAGAGCTGGCCAACGTCACTGAGAGGTTGTCCTTGGTTAGGTGTGAGAGGTTGAAGTAACTGGGAGAGGTTTTTGAGGGTGGGAAATAATCATCCTTCTATGATGAGCTGACTGAATTGGTGGATGGAGTGTAGTACTTTTTTTTTTTTTTTACCTTAGCAAGACTTTCCAATACATTACATCCTCATTGACAAGCTGAACAACTGTGAACTAGATGTACGCACACTGAAGTAGACTGAAAAGTGGCTGAACTTCAGGGTTTAAGGGGTTGTGATCAGTGGCATGAAGTCCAGCTGAAGACTAGTCACTAGTGGTACCCAAGGATCATATGGGGTCCTATACTGTTTAATATCTCTGTTAATTTTTTAGATGGTGGGTCAGAGTGCACCCTCAACAAGTTTGGAAGTGACGCAAAACTTGGAGGGGTGGTTGATAGACCAGATGGATGTGGAGTCATTCAGATAGATTGCAATAGGTTGGAGAAATGGGCCAATAGGAATGTCCTGAAGTTCAACGAAAGGAGATACCAAGTCCTGCACCAGGGGCGGAATAACCCCAGGCAGCAACACATGTTGGGAACCAATTGGATGGAAAGAACCTGTGCAGAAAAGGAGCTAGGAATCCTGGTCAATAAACAGTGTGAACTAGCGATGTGTTCCAGCGGTAAAAGCAGTCAACGGTCTCCTGGACTGTAATAGGAAGAGCACTGCCAGCAGTTTGAGGGAGATTATCCTTCCTTTCTGTAGTAATGACCAAAGAGAAGAAAAGAATGTAATGAAAAACAAATATTGCCTAGAGGCCTGGTTGCACACTTAAGAGGCAACTTTTACAGTGCAGACTTTTATAAATTTTATATGAAATGCTAATAGTAGGTCTTGTTTTGTTTCAGGAGGACCTGGGTTTAGGTAATTTAGAGATTTTAGGCCTCTGGCTACTTATGTCCAGACCCTGGAGTGAAGGTGCTGTGCTCAGACTCCTAAGATAATGCTTTAGGCTGTACAGTAAAGTGATCCTAAAAGTAGCACTCTGTGTGAGAGGACCACTAGATTTGGATAAAGGGGAAATACAGAAGAACAGGATATCACTGATGTTTCATCACGTTACCTTTGGTCCCTGCCTGCAGCCCTGAATCAAGCCCATGGAAAAACTGCAGTATGGCACCCATCCAGTTCACCTTTCAGGAGTTAATTAGAAACTACTGCTGTCTGGAAATGCTCACAGTACTTGCTTTATATACAATAGCCCTAAGGCTAGAGCACCTTCCTCGATTTGAGAAATTTTGTTTTAGCCAGCTCAGCTTGTCTTATGTCATAATCATATGTCATTGGATAAACTGAAATACAAATATGAACAAGTTTTAAAGGCAAACTAAAAAATAATCAGATTCTGCAAATTTTTGTCTTTGTTTTTATCATCCTTGAAGTGATTTTGAGGCCTCCTATGGAATGAATAATAATTTAAGTCATGCATTGCTCCTCATTCTTGTCTTTACCTTAAATGTGCATCATCTTTCAAAAAAAGTCTCATTTTATGATGGACTGGCAACTCTTATATCTCTAATTATTATACCTATTAATATGGGACAATTCAATTGACACTGTATGCATGCTCATGTATCCTTACAGGCCTTAGACATCTTGTTTCACATACGAAATACATTATTAAACTCTGCTCTTTTGGTTATAAGTTAACAATTACATAATTCTGTTGCGTAATAATAATAATAATAATAATAATAATAGTAATAATAGTAATGCCCCCATCAAATAAAGGGACTGAACTGTCATGGATAAAACACATGGATTAATAACGTTTTTCTGCATTTACTTTGATTACAATAAATCTCTTGACAGTCAACAAGTCTGAATTGATTGTTGGCATCTTTTTGTGATATAAAGGATAGGGATAATTATGTGTATGTTTTCTCAGGTCTCAACTGTCACAAAATTAAATGACTGTCCAAAAACTTAGCTGGAAGGAAGATGACTGTATTTATTCTTGTTTACTATGTGTTCTGTGCTTACTGTAATTGATATAAATATTTAGAAAATGGCTCTCCTGTTTATACTTGTTTCTTAAGAATGGCAGAAGTAATTATTAATCAGGTGCTTTGGTTGCCATGTGACTCTGTTGATTCTTACCTGATTGTTGTTGCCTATCAACTTCAGGGATGCTGTAAGTTTCCCCACTGTATTTCAGTCTTCAGGGGAATAACTAAAGTGCAAACATCACGAATCACATCTATTTAGCCTGATTTTGTATAAATGTGTTCAGAATATTGTATTTGCACAGAGTATTTACAAGCTTCAGCAACAGTTACAGCAGATAGCCCAGTGCTTTGGGAATTAGTCAAGTTCAGGAATTTGTTTAGCTGAAGACCACACAATTCACAGTAATGATTTCTTATACAAACTTCTGAGAACTTCTCTTTTGATTCTTCTTTTATCTGTGGATAGTGATACTGGGAGCTACCAGGTGACTTTGCTAGTCTACCAGTATTGGCTGCAATAAGCCAACATGCAGTAATACCTCAGAAATATGTAAGGAAGTACACCTTAGAGTATGTAATACAACACAGAATTTTCATTCTGCCTCTGAGGTTATTTTTGTATACACTCTAAAATAACTTACAGTTCTAGATATCCTTAATAATCTTTCAGTATATATAACTACAAAGAGATAGCTTCCATATTTTTAGTCCATGAGTTCAGGTCATTACAGCAGAATAAATCCTAGTAGCTTAAATTGTCTTGCTGTTAGCCCAGAATATTATTTATGAGAATGAAGCAAAATGATGAGATGAACTAATAAAAGGAAAATAGCACATGCTATCATGTCCTCAGCTGGAAACTGTTTCAGGAACTGAAAGTTACCTGTGCAAAGTTAGGCACAGTATTAGTTTGGAATCTAAGAATCAGGTCTTTTTTGACAGCATCAGTCTAGAAACAGTAAAGTTATAGGAGTATAACTGCACTACTGCACTTCCCAGCATTTTTTTTCACTGTATTTTTTATTTGCAGATGTCACTCTGTCACGAAGATTTTTATTTTAGAGATGTAAATCATGCAAATGGTAACTTCAAAGGTCAGCTTTAATCCATAGTGAGTAGGACTTTCTAGAATATATTTAAAGATTCCTGATAAAAAATATTTGTCTTTTGTAAAACATGACAATGTGATCCTACTATAAACAAACCATTAAACTAAATGGGTTTCAAAATCTAAAGATAAAGCATTATTTGAGTGTGTCACAGTTACCAAATTGCAGCTGGGGCTTTGCCATTGTCAGTAGAAAAAAAACCGCTATAGGATTCAGAAACATGCAATTTAGAGTCAAATATCATTGTTTGTCATTATAGAACATGGATGTTGAAACAGAGATTACTCAAGAGATTATAGTGATTGAAGGGTATGCCTTTTCATATCCTGCAAGTGCTGTAACAATCTATTGAGTATGACACCAAGTTATGTCCAATGCAAAGTTCATCTCACATATTTAAATTTTTTAGTGGTCATGTAAATGCATGGTGATTTTGAATACTCATCGTCATGGATTTTTTTGGGTCCTAGCTAAAACAATGAGACCTTCCAACTGAACTAATCCAGTCAGTGACATTTGTTACAAATACTAAAAACGTGGGAGAGAAAAAACCCCCACCAATATGGAAAATTCCTCAGACTGTGCATTAAACACAATTTAGTATTTAGGGACAGACCAGAATAATGGGTTTTTTAAACCATTGTGTGTCAGTGAAGTATTTTGCAGCAGGAAGAACTGCTGCATGCACTTCCTGAGCCATTAGAGCCCTGTTGTGATGACATCAAATAGAGCAGAACAGAGCATGGCCAATGTACAAGGCAAAGGTGATGTCTGTGCTCCAGGGTGGTGCAGGAGTTGAGGATTTTGTCTTTACCAAGGAGCTCGGGGTAGTTAGGGTGCTAGTCTGGAGGGCTGGAAGAGAGGCTTTGGATATTTAAAAACTGAGCTTGAGTTTCTGTGATAGTCAGTGTAGCTGCTGTGTTTTGTGCTGAACACACTCTGCCCAGCATGACTAAAGACTCTCCTCCAACAACCTCTCAGAAGATGCAGGCTGGACAGCTGCTGACTGTGAATGGTGTCTTTTAGTCCTCAGCCTGAGGTGGAAACTACATTATCGGCTTTCCTGTGTGACAGCAGTTGTGCTGTTGCTCTGGAGCATTGTTCACTTGCCAAAAATCATGTGGCAACAAGCTTGGCAGCAGTTTGAGGACTTGCTTTTTGGTTTAAGGTCAGGAATCTTTTCTAGGCCCTGGTGTAGGTGTCATCTTATTTGTGTGCTTCCAATACTGCAGTCAAGGACAGTTAGAATTAACTGTGATGTGAGGCAACTGGAAACTATTTTCAGTGTTGGTGAAATTACTTTTTTTTAAATACCACTCTGCTATAGTTATTGCACTGGGGGGAAGCACTGAAGAAATTTACTCTGTTACCTTCCAAGCAGAAGTTGTGAAGTCAGAATGAAGTCCTCTGTGTTTTGCTTTCTTGACTCGAGAATTGTAATATTAAACTTTGAAATGTTAAACATTTCCTGCTGTGGTGGGTTGAACCCAGCCAGCAGCTAAGTTCCCACCCAGTCACCTGCTTTCTGCTCCCCCTCTGCATCCCCCCCTTCCCTTCTGAAAGGGCACGAGCAAGAAATACTCATGAATCAAGATGAAGACAGTTTAATACAAGAAGGAAACAACCCAACAACTGATGCAGACGTGATCCCTCTTCACCTCCCACCAGCAGACCAATTTACCACCACTTACATGAGGAAATAAAAGCCCTTCGGGCAATACCCTCACTGTGCTCCTGGGTCCTGACAGAGTTGAGCACCAAACTGTTTGGTGCTTGCAAGATGTTGGAGAGTCTGCTCTTTCCCACCAGCAAAATAGTGAGAACTGACAGGAATTTCATATTGAAATATAAAATGCCTATGGGGATAGAATGTTCCAGGGTTAGGAAGTAACTGAGATAGGGCAGAAGTGAGTTCTGGTTTCAAGAGAGAATTTGGCTCTGAAACGTTTTTCCAGCTCTGTCCCTGAGTCCCTAACCCCGTTATATACTATGTCTATCTTTGAAAAATGCAAGTATTTAATGAATCACTGTTGAGAATCCTAAATTGTTCACTGAAGAATTTCAGAGCCTTATAAATTCTGGGGTTAAAATCCATTCCTGATCAGTCATGTTATTAAGTGTCTGTTGTGGAGTACTGATAAGGTGCAAAAGATTGCCTTTTAAATTACTGCCTTTTAACCTATAAATACAGTTAACATCTGAGGACATTTTTCACTTTCTGTGAGAATGACAAAGCCTGCCAATGAAATGATTGGTATTTTGAGCTAAACTCTACAGAATTAATGCTTTCAGTTTAATGAGTGCTTGAGTTCTTGTAGTGTGGTTCAAGCTGAAACAGAATGCTATTGTTCTCCTGGAAGCTTTTCTGCTTCCCCTTTTCCTATGAAAATGCTGATGACCAGAGCTTGCATTTTTGATCATTTCCCACCCAAGCTCTGATATTGCAGCAAAATGTTCCATGTTTCCAATGAAGTCAGCAGAGTAGCAGTTAGCCTCCTCTGAACTACGAAAAAAGTTTTAAGGCTTTGTAAGTAGTCATCTGCTTCTTAATGACACTCAGTTCACTTCAGGCTCAAATCCAACACAATATATTTGTTTATTTTATGTCAGTTAAAAAATAAAAAAGGTATAAAAACTAAAGCTGTTCATTCTTCATAAGGAAATTAAGCTTGATTCTTATTTAAGAATGCTGTAAGCATGTGTGAGTGAAGGTTGTGTTGTGCTATATACAAAAAAGAGTTCTGAATTTTAGATTTTGGCACTTTAATTATGAGTGAATAAAAGTGTTTTTATGGTTCATGGTTTTTTTAAAAAATCTTGATTTCAATCCGAGCTTTTCCATAGGTCATTTCTACCTGCCCATTCATGAACTGAAAACTGACAGTCTGACCAGGTAAATGTGAGCATTACTGTTTCAAAAATAAACCATTTCACAATCCTACACCAGCTTAGCTAAATTTCAACATATAAAGTAAAAAATAAATTTAACTTATTAGCTGCCCCTGAGTCTCTAGTTTGGAAACTCTAGTGGCTGGTGTGTGGTGCAGAGTGTCGTTGGACCCAGTGGAAAGGACAATCAGAAACCTCTGAGACCTTGCCTTGGAGAATGCAACAGAAAAGTGACCCACAATGGCTGAATAGAAGTACATCTAGTTCAATGAAAACAGTTTTTCTGATGAAGTATTTATTTAATTTTTTTAAACTTAAATGTAACACATGGATATACTTAATAATGACCTCACAGAATTGTACAGCAGTTCTTGAAACACAACATCCACCCACCCCATCCCCAAATAAAAGAAGAAAATATAGATAAATGCTAAAAGGTGTCTGGGTGTTTGTATTTCCTGCATGACTACACAGTAAAAACTTTGTTTCAATGAGCCTCACTAAAATATATAGGGAGACAAGGTGTATCTATGTTCACCTATGTTGTGTATTGACCCCAGCCAGAAAGTAGGTGCCCACAGTGCCATTTGATCCTCCCTACCCTACCTTTCCAAGAAGACATTGGACAGGGTAGGAATGGCAAAAAGGAGAAAACCTGTGGTTTGGGATAAAGACAGTTTAAACAAGCGAAGGAAAGGGTGGAAAAACCTCAAGTAATGCCAAGGCAGCCACTCACCAACTCCCATAAATGGAGCAATGCCCTGCCAGCCTCTGAGCAATGATCAGCTTGCAAGTGCTCCTTCTTTCTTCCTCTACCCAAATTTTTAGTATTGAGTGTGGTGTTTCCTGGCACAGAATATCCCTTTGGCCTAAAGAGATAAGCTGTCCTGGCAGTGTCCCCTTCCAACTTCTTGCCCATCTCAGCCTACTTGATTATGAAAATTTTCACACATGTAAATCTGATACTCTGGAGCTGTTACTACGTTTATTTTTCTCTCTTTCTTAAGCTAAATGCAATTTATTTAAAATATGCTGGATTTTGGTCTCAAATATGAGAGCAGAGATGTGGCAATACGCTCTGAAAGGATGGATTGAAGTCTGCTTGCACTAAGTTATCTCTGCAATTTAGTCTTTTGTCTCGGTCAGTTGTATCTTCTTTTTCTGCTCCCAGAAAACACATTTTGACCTTTTATATCTGTAAACAGTTTTGTTTATAGCTTTTTGAGTGATGGGTTCTGAAGGAATTTTTTTGTTTTCTTTCTCTTTCTTGAAGCCTCAACAAAAATATCCAATCTGTTGCCTAAGATTTTTATTCTTGCCACTATTTACAGAAAAATGTTCTTGTTCTTTTTTAAAATATATATTTTAAGTCTATTTATGCACATTTCTACATTGTGCATACAGAACTTTAATGACAATTCTGTCTTATCAACACTGACATCTAATTTCCATTTATCATATAAATACTCAGATAGCAAAGCACCATGCTAGATCTCAGTACCCTGAGATCATGGACAGAGCAAACTCAGAGCTGGTCATGGGTGCTCATGGTGCAGATCTGTAACAATTCTAAGTACAGAAAGGAAGAGAAATTAATCCCAATACTCAATGTATTATATCCATTATAAAATAACTTCTGTCAGTTAGGACACTGGAGATATAGGTAGTATCCCTAAAATTCATGATTAGCTCTTACACTGGATTTTTAAACCGTGAATGCTGCTTATCTGTGTGTGTTTTGATGGCTAAGTAGAAGACAACCTGGTTTCCTGGGATGATCTGGCTGTGCTCCAGCAGTGACTCCAGTTGTGTGCGGTGTGTGTTGAGAAGGGCACTGGGAAGTGAATTCTCTTCAGCAGTGTGATGTTTTGTGGACTATTTCCAGCATATGATGCCAGCCTGGTTTATTTTTTAGGGTACAGTGCTTCCTTCATATGCTGTGTTGTTATAAGCAAGACACTGGCCTTTATTGGGGAACTGCAGGATAAAAATCTAAATCTGCATTAGCTATTCTATTTATGGGATGAAAATAAGAAATATTTTGATGGTTTTGCGGTATGATGGAGACCTGTGAGTATGCAAAGGGCACAGCTAAATTCATTTTATATAGAAGACAAAGCTATCGACTGGATGCTGCTCTATTACTCTGCTATGGAGCAGCATCAGGTCTGAGCTGCCTCTCCTTCTGCTCTGGAGTATTCCTGATAGCCAGGGCTGTCTGCATTAGATGAAGAAATTTCCTTTTTTTTGGGGAAAGAACTCTGAATACACTAACAGAAAGGACCAAACAGCTGCAATAACAATCACCAAATGCTGATCCTAATGAAAAATGAAGTTGCAGTATAAGCCCTCTCACTGCTTCTGCATTTGACTTTCTGCAGGGTACAAAATACCTTTGACTGCTCAATTCAGACTCCCCACAACACTTTGCAGAGGAGCTAGTCTCTTAAATGGTTTGATGGCTTGCTGAAGGCCTCAGTTGGTGCTGATATGTTGTTGTTTTCTGAAGATGGAGCAGTTCTCCTGGCACTATCAGAGCTCTCAGTAACTCTTATACCTGAACCAGCACTGCTACTGTCTCCCTCTGAGCCATCATTGTCAGGTTCTGCACTTTTCCCTGGGACTCTGAGGAATTGCATGCTTTCGATAAGAATTATCCAGGAATGTTTAGTAAACCTTATTACTAGCTGAAAGCAAAACAGCTTTGTCATCCTGATTTGCTCCTGATCACGGCTACTAACTGGGGCAATCTTTGCCCCATGGTACCAGAAAGTGCAGGACCCGAAGAACAAATCTGTGCAAGATTCTATAAGGAATTTAAAATTCTCTCATTTTGAATGTGAATTTTATACACATGCAAATTTTATTATGACAATGATTTCATTTTCTGTCATTACATAATTTTTTCTTTTGTTTTATTTTGCAGCTTATCCAGTAATATTTGAACTGTATTGTCTGTTACATTTTAGTCTGTTCTTTATGCCTTTAGCTATTTGACTTTCCACTTTTTATATTAGAGAGTATATATAGGACATGCGATTTCAGTGGTTCTTTCTGGCTAGGAAGAACTGTAGATTGGCATGTTATTACAAGTAATGGCGTGTTATTAGTATTCAGGGAATTTGGTGACATGAAATTCACAAATAGCTTTGGGAGATGCTCTGTAGGCATGCTGGTAGGCCAATAAATATACGTTGTTCTTGTTAAATGATTGTTTAAAGAATTTTGAAAGAATGTTTTAGCAGTAATGGAACTAAATAAAGGATGCTGTACAAAGAAGAAGCAGAGATCACCAGCCTAAACAGATACAGAATCAAACCAATGAACTATACCAACTCTGCATGGCACATGGAATGGTCTTTCACAGACAAATCTCTGCCTATACTTGTTACTTATCTTTACTGGCTGACTAGATGCTAGTGAAATGGCTATTACATGTGACCAGATTTTTTTTTGCCTAGAAACTGTAAGATTGTGATTGAGAGATGTCAGCCAGTAAAATACACATTGGTCTGTCAAGCTCAACTGACCGATGGCTGTGAGCTTCTTTCTGATTAGCCTCAGTGCTGTGCTTTAGCAATTATCTGTTTCAATCATCCACGGGGATTCTTCCCTACCTTTCATTAATTTGGAGGGCCATCCATAAAGCTTTTGATGATGTGTAATCCCCAGGATAGTCCTCTGTGGATTTTATGTGTTTTATGATAGAGGGAAAATGCTGAGACCTAAGTATAGATCTGTGGAAGGGAATGGACATGGTCATTGGCTCCACCCTCCTTTCTCTCTCTCACTTGTGAAATGTGCAGCTTCATTCCCTATTCTGCAACACACATCTCCTGAGGCTGGGTGGGATCCTGCTGCAGCACACTGGAGTGTGCCTTTTGGACACCCTGACACACACTAGCAGTGATAAAGATCACTCTACTTCCTTTCTGCTACCATTTTCCTCTTGAGATTGGTAACCCTGCTTCACTATTCCAGTAATCTGCATTAGTATGTAGTTTTTTCATACTTCCTTCTACACCAAATAATTTGTAACTTTTAAGGTCTGTTTTGCTTGTGAAGGAAGAAAGGGGGGGACATGAAACAGAGCAGGAATATTGATCCACTTAGCAGTAAAAATGTACAAGATTGAACATCAAGTACAGCTCCACTCCCTCTGTGCCCTCAGAGAAAAAAAATAAAAGCAGTTAACGTATTATATTTATTGTAATGATCTCTAAGTGCAGTGTAAAAATGAGGTGAGGATTTAATCTGCATTGTGAATGAATCTTTTGAATTTGTATCTTAGCCTGAATATCGTAATGACTCCATTCTACAATATTCTACTGCTTCTATGTAACATTTCATTAGGTTTTTTTGCAGAAACTGAGAGACAAGACTGTATTAGATTTCAGAAATTGAATTTGGATGAAACCAGATTTTGGAAAGCTGTGTATTTAATACAATTTTCAGACTGCCTGTTTGACTGTGAGCCAATGACATTGTGCTCTGTGGACAGTAAACAGAAAGTTGAACAGGACTCTGTAGCCAAATCATTTGATTCACCTTCATAGTCTAAGAAAAGACATATGAAAATTGTTAAGATCAAACAACTAAACAGACAAGCTTTGGAAAATAACAGGAGAAAATTTATCAAACTTTTTTTGGTCTAATTACAAAGATGGGTCAAGTACAATTCATTATAATGTCTCAGAGAAAGCTACTAAATCTTAGAATCATAGAATGGTTTGGGTTGGAAGGGACCTTAAAGCTCATCTTGTTTCAGCCCTCCTGCCATGGGCAGAGATATCTCCCACTAGACCAGGTTGCTCAGAGCCCCATCCAACCTGGACTTTAAATTGATATCTGGGTATCAATAACTTTTCTGGGCAACCTGTTCCTGTGTGAAATGATGCCCTATTTTTCCTGCTAGGCCTAAGTTTTAGGATTTCCTCCCTAGTCTGCTTTAAAAATAATGTATGAGGTCATAGCAAAGAGTATGGAGAGTTAGAAGGAGAAATATTTCTATGGAATTATATGATTCATAACACATTCAGATAGTTAGTTCCATGGCACATAGGTGTTACTTCTGTTAAGAGAAGGAAAACCAAAATGGAGCAGTTCTTTGCTATCAGTTCATGAATAGACTTAGTAATTTTGAATGCAAACTCTGTTAGCATTTGATACTGAGTGTGTAGCTAGAGATGGTTTACTGCTGTGCACTCATTTGTCTCATCTTCCTTGCACTCTTTTGTCTTTGCCTAATTTTCTCTTTTTTCCTTTTGGAGTTCACTAGTGCTCTCTCTGTAATCCTTGCTCTTTAATACCTACAACTCATAATCCTTCTACCATCTCACCCTTTATCAACAGACTCCTCTTGTGTGCAGCCTGAAGGGGACTGTGTGTGCATGAGGAAAGGAACTACGGAAGGGTTATCCTTTTCCTGATATCCAGTGGTGGAGTTCAGCACTTGACACCAGGAGAGAGACCATTGGCAAGGGCCTCCACAGAGCCAAGGCAGGCTATTGACAAGGGCATCTTAGGTCCCCACAAGCCAGGGCTGGAAAACTCTTAATATGGAATGGTCATATACTAGCATCTGCAGAGGAGCTGGAACATAAACTGTAGGAATAAAATTAGAGGTCTCTTAATTTTAAAAAATGTGTTCTGTGAACATATGAGTGTAAATCTTCATAGAGATTGCCTGTTAGTTGCTGGTGTCTTAAATGGAGGGATAAAAGCACAAATATTTCTCCATTCTCTAATTGAAAAATGTCTGACTTTTTTCCCTTTGTAGAAGGCTGAAATCTTCATAGTAAAGAAGACAGAAGCTTATTTTATAAAAGCCTAATTTTAACAGTTTCTGAATGTAAGAGGGCTTGTAATGTTATATTGTCTTTCAAGTCTTTTTGTGATAGTCAACAGGATGGGAGAAAGAGGCCGAATGAAGGTATGGATACAGAGCCAAGAAGAAGAGCTCAAAGTGGAATATTTCACTCTGGAAAGCAAAAAGTTGCCAGAGGTATAGGAAACTGTAAACCCAATTGTAGTGTGGAAGGAGTCAGACACTGTGGTGCAAGCACTCTACCTGATGGACAGCATATAAACTGAACATTTTTTTTGCTACTGTACACTGTTCTTCTGTCTTGCTGTCTCCTTTATCTGGCATATTATCTACTGAATTTCTCTGAAGATTTTTAATGCTTGCTTTCATTTGTCTATCTTTCTTGTTGTTTTTCTCCTCTCTGCACTTCCTGCCCTCCCCCTGCCCTTGCCTCTCACCCTCTTACAGGATGTATCAAATTTGGCCCTGTACCAGTTAGTCTGCTCAAAGGAGAACGGCTATTTCTGAAAACTCATCTGCTGTGAGGGGTGGAGCTTGCCAAAGTCTCTGTTCAGTTTAAGGGACAAATAGTTGGCTTTCTGCCTGTCCTAAATGCATATTCAAGTAATTGTCCTAAACAAATCCAGGATAATGAGAAATTTCATAATGAGCTGAAAGCTGCGTATTTCCTCTTTTTATTATGCCCTAAATAGTCTAATGATCTCAAGTTATAATGTAGTTAGCTGTATGAAGTTTAAGTGAGATGATTCTAAGGGTAGTGTTTGATGTAAGAGACTTTTTACAATGCTTTAAAAATGAAAAAGGGAAATTATTCTCTTTCTCCTTAAGCATGCTCTTTGCCTCAGTACATGAATGAATTAGTGACAAAAAGAAAATCAACAAGTTTTCCTTGAATGGAATTCTCTAAATGTCTCCAGGCATCATCATGAATTGCACTATCACAGCCTTAAGTTACCTGCTCTCAATAATAGAAGCAGGCAAACAAAATGCTATCACTGCATATAAGACAAAAAACCCCAAACCAACCCTTACTGATAATGATTACAAGTGACAGTTATTTTCATGCAATCCATAAGCTGTGGTTTGAACTTGCAGTAGTGCCACATCTCATTATACAAAGTGATTGTTGCAAGGGAGAGGAAAACAAACAAAAAATAACATTCATATAACATTGAGGAATACTCAGTTAAATAGAAACATTTAACTTCAGGAGTCTGTTGTGTCAAAGAACACAATTATTAAGTGTCTGATATAAATCAGATTTATATGAAAATCTCACTTGAGTTAAAAAATAGCACACAATTTTATCTTCCATAGCTTAAGAACCATCAGAAGAAATATTACGTTAAGAAAGTCTAAACTATATAGTGCCTCAAATAACCAAAAAGAAGAAATCACTTCCTCAGAAAAATGAATGAATGAAGTCTCTTCTGTTGTCTGAAATCCAGAATCTAACAGGGAAATTCAAAATTCCAATGCCTTTCAATGAAAATTTCTTGGTAATACTTTTTTTGCCTTTTGATAACAGTGGAGTTTCCAGTTATGTGGCTAAGCATGCTCCAAGCTAGGTCTGAAATCAGTTTTCTTCCTGTGCGTTCTAGCCAGTACACGGGTTTGGTTTTGCTTCATTTCCATTTGACCTCTAAACTCTCTATCTGGAAGATCTCCAGTCTGATTTCAAGAGAAGCATTCTGCCTGTTGGTCTTACCTGGTCTGCTGCACTTGTAATTTCAGTCATTCTTCTGTCAGATTTCAGCATGGACCTTGTGTTTGCATTATTTAGGAAAAGGTCTTTCATCCTTTAGATGATCAAGCTGAAGATCAATCTTTTTGATGAGGTGAAAATACCTACTTATTTGTCTTCTCAAAGAAACAAGAAAATGATGGATAGGTAAATGCTGTTAAAGACCAAAAGGGAGGTAGGGAAGTATCTCTTGCTTATGTCTCCCTGTGAAGGCTTTCAGAAATACCTGCTGAGCACCACTGGTTATAGAGAGAATATGGAAATCCAAGGTTTTGCATAATGCCCTTTGTCAGGAGACAAGGATTACTGCTTCTGTCCATCCATACCAAATACATTTTTAGGACAGAAGTAAAAGTATGTCTTAGCAGAATGAATCTTGCTATAATCCTGTACTTTTTGTTCCATGCATCAGGTAAAAATACACTTTCATCTGCTACAGACAGCCTAGGGAATTTTAAAATGTACCCATGCAATGACATTTCTCGTCATATTGAGTGTTCCAAAACCCAACTTTTATCCAAAGTGTTTACCTGAAGAGGAAGAAGGCATGCTTTGAGGTCCACCTTATTTCTAAAAGTATTTTTGGTATCACCTCAGATAATCATCAGCAAGAATTTTAGTTTAGCATCTTATTAATTTACTTCTCTGGTTAGGCTGTATATAAAAAGTAAGGAATAAATACCAATCTCACCATTTGCAAATATTTCAATTACTCATCTCCTAGTATGTGGCAATGTTTGTCTGAGGTTTTCTGTTTGTCCTTCAGCACTATAAGGGAGACATGCACTAGAACTTGCATTATGATTCTTGGAGTTCTTTTGTTTTGTAAGTGCCTATTTGAAATGAATCTGTGAAAAAGAGAATTATTACTACTTTGAAAAAAAAGCACAACATTCATGATCCACATGCATTTATCAAATGCTAGAGAATATGTTAAAACATTGATATTAATAAAAATGTGGTCTACTTCATAACCCTCTATAGTAGATAAAATTAGTATTTCTCCATGTACAGAAAGTGTTGCAGTTAAGCCTGTAGAGTTTCTCTGATTATTCACCATCAATGGAAAATAAAGTGCTAGAAATATCTTTGGAATGTTTTTATCTATTTTTAATTTATTGCATAGAATTGAATGAAATATGATACCTTTAACATATGTTTAAAAAGTTGCTTGCTGAAGTGGACATGAAGCATGCTAATGCATTTTTTTCCCCTAAGTAAATCTGAATAACTTCAATGCATTTTAAAATGGTGTGGATGAATATTCTACATATCACAAAGAATAGATTGTCATTGAAATGCATTGTATGTTAATATGATCAAATAGTTAGAGGAGGTCCTCAATAAAACCAGGCCACATGCATTTCAGAGCTTCAGTTTCATACTGAGGTTCAACACACAGTTATTCATTCTGATACTTAATATACTATGTATGTTTGCCTATCGAGTGCATATATATGTTTTTCCTTGGAAAATATGAGCCAATATACAGTAAGATGCAAAACTATGCAATAACTTTGCATGCATTATGTAGGAAATGCTGAAATTTTGTGGAATCCCACAATAACAGCTGTGTGTTTTTTTCAAAGACAATGTAATTATGCAAAAATGAAAGATAAATTTCATGAAATATGAGTGGACATATTTCCCTTTATAGTTTCCCATTAGTTGTGTCATCTTGAGTGCATGGTGTGAACAAAAAACTGTGGTCAAGGGCTGTCAACAAGATTGCAAGTTGAGTAAAATAATTACATCCAATATGTATAATTCAGAAGTGATACAGTTTTTCCACTGAAACAGTTTTTTCCATCTTCAGTGAGATGATAATGTTTTAAAGATAGATATGTGAAAGAATTTTGTTGTCATTTATTTGTTTCAACAGGGCTTTTGACTCAAAAGTTTGGCTGTAAACCACAAATGTTTTAACTAGAAATGTAGTTTTTGTTCGCACGCAACCTTTTCACTTTTTTCTTCCATAAGAGGAGATTGCAAAATTTTATTGAGAAAAGCATAGTTCATGGAGTAATTGCAATTGTTGAAGCTAGACTTTAGCAAGGCAATTTTGCGTTTTTTTTGTAATTTTGTATTTGTAATTTGTGAACTTCCGATTTCCAGTGGAAAACTTTGGGTTCAAGTTTTCAACGAACCTTCAAAATTTTAAGTTTAATTGAAAAATATATTTGAGTTGAATGTAACTTTTAGAAGCTTTTAGCATTTATAAACTAGTGTTTACACGTTACTGTAGAGTATATTCTGTACTGGTAGGCAAGGTTTTAAAATATTTTTCTGACCAATTCTTGCATTCAATTCTAGAAGTATGTTTTCAAATAATAGATTTTGACAGATGAAGGCTAAGGTAATTCAAGCTTTTCTCAGTTGATGGCAATGTAGTATTTTCATTGAAGCATATACTTAATTTCTGTCTGGGAAAACAAATTCATAGTTCCAAAGAAAAATAGGATTTATTAGCACTGAAATTAGACCAGTTAATGGTCTAAATATACCCTTGAAGGGTCTGAACATAGAATTGATATTTATTTATAATGTCAACTTTATTTTTCTGCAAATGACTGTTTGTTTTGTTTTTAAATAGATTAGCTATCCCAAGTTGCTTCCTGAATCATCCTGCCTATCATTCCAGGATTCAAATTATATGTAGAAACCTGTTGTTTCTATCCAGTACCTGAAAACCTAGCTTGTGGGATGGATTCACCAGTCATTGAATGGGTTTCTCTCTTCTTCCTGAGAGAGCTCTTTATACCAAAGTTTCCTAACATTCAAAGTCTGTTTGTTGAATATTCATGGAAATAGAATGCAAAGTGGATGACAATGTTATTGTGGGTTTTTTTGTAAGTAACAAGACAGGAAATGTGTTGGGGAAATCCTGTAGTTAGAGTTGATTTTGAATCTACCGTTGCAATATTCTCGGCATAGGCATCTTGTACTGTAAGGAACCATTCCTTGCCATCCTGAGTCAGCTGTATAGCACTCATCTCTTTTGCCTTTCCTTGTCAGAAATAAGGTACATGAGTTAATATGACTGGCATATTTTTCTTTTGGGAGAAATGTCAGTGGAGCAGAGTAAATACTTACCTCTCCCATCTACTCTTGGAGAGGAGTCTTGGTCTTTGGGCTAGCAGTTGAGAGCAGGGAGCTGGAGTTAAAAAATCCAAGACATTCTTGCCTGCACCTTCCTCCCCAGATTCCACCTGCAACTTGTGGTATGTGGCCAACAGAAGTCTCTACTGCCTTCTACCATTTAGGGATGCAAAAGAATAGCAAAGTAACTCTTAACAAAGGAGGATGGAAAAATAATATCCAGCTACCCCATTTTTTTTTGCAAGGGAAAGGTCCGTACCAGTCCTTTAGTGTTGAGCCCCAAATCAAACAGTGAATTGTTAGTAATATTTTTAAGTTGTGTTTTACAAAAGTTTTACAAAGATTTTCCTCACTGAAGTCTTTGTGTGGCTAACTCTGGCTAGCTAGATTTATATACCATATACACCATGACGTATGTGTGTTTGTGCACAGGTTTTAAGTTAAACGAATAATACAATTTCAATATTTAAAGCATCATATTTCAAAGATGAAAAGAGGAAAAATACTTGGATTAAGTTTATTTTGTTCCATATATGAGTGTGATGTTGTGAGGCTTGGGGGAGAGTTCTCTTCTGTTGGCCTGGTGTTTTTGTATTTTAAATCTCTTATTAAAAATAATGGAAAATAAAAATGAATTAGCATGAAGAAAATGCATGATGTCATTAAACAGATTAGAAATAAGCCAATAAAGATACAATGAAAACTTGCAAAGTTTTACTATCAAATTTTGTTCAAGCCAATACATAATAGAGCAAATTTATATTTCTTGAACCCACATCAAAATTTAAATTTCAAATGAGAAGATTTAGAGCTTTTTTACTATAGAGTTTGTTAGGTGTTTTTTTAAAATTTATTTAAAGCACATGCCTTTCTGTAATATTAGCAGTCTCCAGAGCAATACCATAATGAATAAAACTTTTATTGGTTATTTCTAATTCCAAAATTTCTTTAAAATTCTTCCTATATGGTAAAATTACTGAACCAATTTGAAAGTAAAATTTGCCTGTAGTAGTTTATCCTGATACTTCAATATTTCCAAATCAATGAGATTTTTTTAACAGTTGACTGCAAATGGGTTCATGGCTTAATCCAGTTTTCGGGTAGAAATGATAGCTAAATAAAATTTAGAGAATCCTGAATAATATTTCAGTGAATGCCACAGAACTAGGAAGGCTGAAGGCCTTTCCTAGGGATAACAGGCACACACATACAGCAGTGTGCAGTCTTTGGAAAGATAAAGACTGAAACAAAAATGTAAGAGAAATAATTCTGTAGAAACTAGTCTGCAGTACCTCTATAGTAAGAAGAATTTGTTGATAGGTGCCAAAGTTACTGGAAGTGCCAGTTAGTTACTGGAAAATCCTGATATTTGTAAATACAGATATATACAACTATTTCAAGTGAAATATGTAAACATTGCTTATTAGGACTCTTGTTTTCTCATACAATAATTTATCTGAAACATTGTTAGAGGGTCATAACTCACAAACTAATAATATTTGAGTGAAGGATAACTCGTGATCAAAAATGTTAAAACCTGAAAACATAGTACAATTTAAACAGGTCTTGTGCCTAACAGAAGAATAATTTCTTGAGTAAGGAAGAAAATTGGGCACTGTATTGTGTGAAATGAATGCGACTAAAGAAACATTCCTCATTAGATCAGTCTTGGGATAATACCTTCCTCAGAAATGAATAACCACCTAGCTTTCTGCTAAACTTTGGAAGTGCATTTCTGCCTTAAACTTTTTAGTTATAACAGTCAGTCTTTTTGTGTTTGTCTTGTCAGAGAGAAGGTTAAAGAAATTGTGAAATGCCAGGTTAGATTTTATGTGGTCTTGTTCAACAGTACATAAGGTAGACCTTTAATATCAGTTCTACAGCTAACTTAAGTGCTGATAGATGCATTTTCAAATGCTGAGAGCATCAAGAATATCTGGGTACTTCAGGAAATTAGCACTGCTATCAGAAAAATATTGAAAATTGAAATTCTGTATGACAGGTAATGGAAGCTTTTGTGTTGTTAATAATGCAGAAACTGTATTTCTGCAAAGCACACAGGCACATGCCTGTGTTAGAAATGCAGGTCATATTGCTGAAATAAAACTGCCTCTTCAGATTAAAAGTCTGGACTAAGAAACTTAATTTTGTGATGATCTTTGGTTGGTTGGATTGTTTTTTTTTTAAAAAAAAAGAAGAAAATGATCTTTTTAGCCCTTTTTGTAAATATGTTCTACACTTGAGAACACTACTATATCAAACTGCTAATATCTTATGTAATGAAGAAGTTCAGTTTTTTCTTGAATTCTCTTGATTCCTCTTTTTAAATGATAAAATGCACATGAATGGAGTGTGAAAGAAGTATTTTAGAAAACTTGTAGCAATCACACAGTCATAAAAATGTTCTCAGTTTTTCAAACAGCTGAATATTGAACTGGCAGAAGCTATGCTTTGGATTTGAAATTGACTTGTGTTCCATCACTTAGGTTCCTAACCTTCCTTCTTACCAGACTCTCTTTCTCTCTGTTCTGCAATAAGATGATATTAAAGAACCACAGAAGGGTTGAGGGTTGGAAGGGACCTCTGGACGTCATTTTGTCCAACCCTCCCCTGCTCAGGTGGGGTCACCTAGAGCTGGTAGTCCAGGACAAAGTTCAGATGGTGTTATGGATCGAGTGGCAGCTTCAGGCAAACCCTGCCTTAGCCTCAGATTTTTGGCAGCAGCTTAAATTTAGATGGCCTGCACCTAAATTCTTTTTGGCCTGCAAGTTCTAAGGATGGTAGATCAGGTCTATTATAAAATGAGTTATTTATTTAATAGACAGGAGTTAAATGAAAAAAGGCCTCAAACAGAGTTACTTACTACACAGCATAAACCACAAAAGAACTACTAGTAGATTATGTAAAACAGTGCACAATATCAAGGTATCTATATTAAAGCTTGCAAAAAAATAGTAGAGATTGGGAGTCAGTGTAACTTACCACCAAAATGACACTAGTGAACACGAAGTCCTCTCAGTCAACCTCTAGATGAATAACCACAAAGTAGGCGTCCCAGCTTTGGGGAGAAAGCCCCACACTTTTCCAAGGAACGTGCAGAAGATTTCATCTTTTTGAAAGTTTGGTGTAGTCTGTGTCTGTCAATCAGAAATTCCAGCTTATCTTTCCAGATCTCACTTCCACAGCAAGATGTTTATTGTCAGCTGGGAGTGTAACTCCCATGGTGCCAAACTGACTCCCTACAAGACAAGCTGTGCTGGTTGAGTTATTTTATCAGTTAGCAAGCAACAGATAAGCTCTTGGGAGGGGTGAGATGCCCTGAGTTATTTCACCAGCTAAAAAGGAACAGATAAGCTTCTCTGGGGCCAGATGCCCTGCTATAGATGGCTTTTGAATATCTTCAAGGATGAAGAACTCCAAAATCTAGTGAGCAACCTGTTCCAGTGCTGAGTTGCCCTCACAGTGAGAAAGAGCTTCCTTGTGTTCAGAGAGAACCTCCTGTGTTTAAGTTTGTGTGCATTGCCTCTGGTCTTGTCACTGTCACTGGGCATCATTGTAACAAGTCTGTCTCTGTTCTTTTTGTACTCTTCCTTCAGGTATTTTTATACATTGATAAGACTCCACCAAACCTTCTTTGCTCCATGCTAAACAGTCACGGCTTCTGAGCCTTTCCTCACAGTCCCTTCATCATTTTACTTACCCTATGCTGGACTTTCTCCAGTAGGGCCATATCTTGAACTTGTCTGTTTTTCAGTAGACACGAACAGATTCCCTCCTTCATGCTCAAATGTGGTCCCAATGCTCCTTGAAAACTGCTACCAGGTAGCAGCTCAGGTGTTGACTAAGTTTATTACTACTGGACAGCTAAAATAATGATACAAAATAAGTTAGTGAGTACATTGCAGAATAAAATACCTGAGTTACCTGTGGCATCGAAAGGAAGTTAATCATAGCCATACTGAGCTCAGTTTAGGTTAACTTGCATTTCAACTTTGCANATAAAATGAGTTATTTATTTAATAGACAGGAGTTAAATGAAAAAAGGCCTCAAACAGAGTTACTTACTACACAGCATAAACCACAAAAGAACTACTAGTAGATTATGTAAAACAGTGCACAATATCAAGGTATCTATATTAAAGCTTGCAAAAAAATAGTAGAGATTGGGAGTCAGTGTAACTTACCACCAAAATGACAATAGTGAACACGAAGTCCTCTCAGTCAACCTCTAGATGAATAACCACAAAGTAGGCGTCCCAGCTTTGGGGAGAAAGCCCCACACTTTTCCAAGGAACGTGCAGAAGATTTCATCTTTTTGAAAGTTTGGTGTAGTCTGTGTCTGTCAATCAGAAATTCCAGCTTATCTTTCCAGATCTCACTTCCACAGCAAGATGTTTATTGTCAGCTGGGAGTGTAACTCCCATGGTGCCAAACTGACTCCCTACAAGACAAGCTGTGCTGGTTGAGTTATTTTATCAGTTAGCAAGCAACAGATAAGCTCTTGGGAGGGGTGAGATGCCCTGAGTTATTTCACCAGCTAAAAAGGAACAGATAAGCTTCTCTGGGGCCAGATGCCCTGCTATAGATGGCTTTTGAATATCTTCAAGGATGAAGAACTCCAAAATCTAGTGAGCAACCTGTTCCAGTGCTGAGTTGCCCTCACAGTGAGAAAGAGCTTCCTTGTGTTCAGAGAGAACCTCCTGTGTTTAAGTTTGTGTGCATTGCCTCTGGTCTTGTCACTGTCACTGGGCATCATTGTAACAAGTCTGTCTCTGTTCTTTTTGTACTCTTCCTTCAGGTATTTTTATACATTGATAAGACTCCACCAAACCTTCTTTGCTCCATGCTAAACAGTCACGGCTTCTGAGCCTTTCCTCACAGTCCCTTCATCATTTTACTTACCCTATGCTGGACTTTCTCCAGTAGGGCCATATCTTGAACTTGTCTGTTTTTCAGTAGACACGAACAGATTCCCTCCTTCATGCTCAAATGTGGTCCCAATGCTCCTTGAAAACTGCTACCAGGTAGCAGCTCAGGTGTTGACTAAGTTTATTACTACTGGACAGCTAAAATAATGATACAAAATAAGTTAGTGAGTACATTGCAGAATAAAATACCTGAGTTACCTGTGGCATCGAAAGGAAGTTAATCATAGCCATACTGAGCTCAGTTTAGGTTAACTTGCATTTCAACTTTGCATTTTCTTTCTTTAACTCCCCCTTTATTTTCTTTTTCTTGAGATTTCCTATCTGTCAGAGTTTTGTCACAGTCTGCTCTCTCTTATGAGAATGGTGGCTCATCCTTCTGAGGAATTTCAGTATTGCTGTAACACCTATTTTTTTTAGTGTCAGGCAGCCTGTTTGAGGATTTTCCAGCACTAATATGTCTACTTGAGCTTTCAGATTTTGTGTACTTATCTGAACTAATCTTCTATTCCTATGAAGTATGTCTGATTCTAATATTAGTACAAATTATGAATGATTTCAGTATGAAGAATTTTTGGTAAGGGTGTATTAATAAATTTGAACTTTAGACTTTGTAACTGGCGGAGGGTTGAAGAAACCTCCTGCATTAACTTTTGATACCTCTCCATTAGAATTTGGTCATGGAAGGAAAGAAAGAAATTAGATAGTGAAAACTCTGAAAAGTACAGGATGATTTTTTTGCTCCTATTTCTAAAGAGAGCTTTAAATACACCCCTCTTCTGCCGAAGAAAACCAAACACTAACCAAAGTAATTTCAGGCAGTAAGAATTCCAGTTATAGTGTTCATTTGCATGCACAGCACGTATGCTGTGATTTTTTTTGTGTCATTCAATTTCAAATTCACTTACACATGTGTTAATAAAGTCAGGATCTGAAGAGGCAGTGTCTATTCTGAAATAAAAATATTAGAACAGGGGTTGAATGGATTTAAAATTATGTTTTTCCTGTATCATAATATGTTATTAAATACCCTTTCTCCTCCTAAAGTAGCTAGAAAACAAACTGGCAACAACTGTAATTTCTCCTTTTTTCCTTACCAAGGTGATAGTGGTATCTAACCCACAGTTACATGAGTATTTAAAATAAATGGAAAAATAACGCTCCCTGTGTTTATTTACATTAGTTGTCATTGATCAGTATTTTAAAAACTGTAGTACAATGCAGTGTGCAAGCTGAATTCTGCAGCAAAACACTGAGGTAAATGACAAAATTAATTCATTCTACAGAATCTATGAAAAACGGAAAACCTAAGTTATGAAGGCGATGATTTAACTTGAGTTAAACATACACTGCAGTTCACATCACTAACGGATATCTACTTGGTGTTTTGAAAAGACTAACTTAGCAATTAGAAAGCAATTATAAGCCCATTCAGGTGGAAGACAATTTAAACTGAAATAGAATGATATTAATTGGGAGCAGTTTAAGAACATGTAATTAGATGCTCCCAAAGCCCCAGTTCAATAATTGGAAGGGAAAACCATGCTGTTTAAAAAGGAAACTAGCTTATAGAGGAAATAAACCTTATTTTTAAAAGAAATCCTAGAGAAGAAGAAGAGGTAGAGGAGAGGGTAACTTGTTAAGAGCCTATATTATCATAAACTGGTAATTTCATTTAGAAGCGAGTAATTGGAGGAAAAATGACAGAAATAAACTGGAAAAAATCCTTAGTGACTAGTGAAGCAATCTTACTTTCTAAAGTATATTAGCAATTATATACACCCATTTGATTCTACTGCTAGCTGCCGCTCTTGGAAATCTCTATAATAACCAGGATTTTGTTTTCAATAGGTATTACTGATCTATATTTGTTGGTGGGGTGCCATATACTCCCATAAGTCGTGATGAAGAAGGAACAGTTTCTTCTCAGTTAAAACTATAGTGAATGAGAAATGACAGCTAGATACTTTTTAATTAGGAGTGTGAGTTTTTGCAATATTTTTCATTGGAAGAATGACAAAATTTCTATATGACCTGATCTTTTTGGCTTGCCAAATTAGAGTAAGTGATAACTAGTTTCTCAGTGCAAACCTTTCAAAATTCCAGAATATATCACATAAGGACTTAAGGAGCTTCAGTACAGCCTCACATATTTTCGGTCATTATATTGATAATGGTGAAAACCCAAAAGAATTCCTTTTTTATCATGTTTACAAGCAAGTTTTTACTTTTTTTTTTTTTTTAATGGGAGATCCTCAGAGACAGAAAGTGCAGTGGAGTTGTTAAATGCTGAGAGAAATTGTTAAGGTAGAAAAGATCTATTTGGACAGATCGAATTTGAGGTGAGGAGACTGTTTCTACAATGCCACGTCTGAAAGGAAGAAGGCAAGAACTAAAAAGGAAAAAAAAATTACCCCTGAAGACCATTCTTACAAGTCTAAATCTGAACTACAGAAGTGATGGTGAAAGAAATCTCTCTCATACCTATGTACATACACTACAGCTCATGTAGAAGTAAGATTTGTTCTGCAACTTAAAAATCAGATTTGTCTTTGTAATAGTAATGATCATTTTATTTGTGAGGATGAGTTGGAGGAGCCTTGTATTAAAAAGTCTCCTACACTCCTTTCTAGCCAAATCCAAAGTCTTAGCTTTGCAGAAAGGTGTAATGAACTGCTGCACAGACTTGTGATCTTTTGGTAGCTTTGAAATTCACAGCCCTTTTGATTCTGATTCTACTCCAAGTTGCCTGTTTCCTCTTCATTCTCTGAGAATGTAGTGGGGCATATTGCATTATCTTGGTTCCAATAAATTAGTCCTCAAGCTCTGTATAAAATATTTTCTAATGCAGTAACTTTTTTGTAGATATTTTCCTAGACAATTTAAAACTATCATAGTTTTAAATCTAGGGATGTGCATTGCATACTCTCTCTAAATGTTGGAGTTAAAAAATTATGATTACTGAGGGGTTGGCTTCAAAAATTTTATCAGCATTTGACTGATGAAAGCAATTACCAATATTCAGTGTCTTTGCTTTATATACATTGTGTCTTATTACCCTTCATTAATTATCTCAAACATCAGAGCTGGCCTAACAAGACTATCCAAAACTAAGAAGATGAAAGTATTAAGAAGCAGGTATTTAAAAAGTACTCATCTCTGACTAGCCAAAAATCTGCTTTGGGAAAGCTGTAGCTTCTGGTTTCACTATTAACATAAATTTGAGTAAAAGCCTGTTAGCTTCAATTTAAGGTTCTTGCATGGCCTATGTTTGTTTCAGTTGCATTGCATACAAACTGGGCAAATTCATATTGAAGTGAAAGCAACATTTTACTCTCCACACTGAATCAAATGCTAGTGCTATGATTGATTTTCCAGACTTGCTGCAAATAGAGTCAGATGTAGAAATATTTGCATGTGCTTGTGAATTGGGTCTATTCAGTCTTGACTGTTGTGTTGTCAACATTAAACAGTGGTTGACATAACATTTGGAATGGTATCTTCTAATTTAAAAAAAAAAAAAAGCTAATATCTTCTATGTTGTATTTTCCTGGTAAGGTAACAAATAAGGGGCTATTGGTGTTGAACTTCAGCCAGGAATTTACAACCTCCGGATAAAGCATGTAGCTTTAGCTGCTAGATGAAGTAGGTCATTGCTTGGAGTCTAAAGGATGTTGCTGGAAGTAATTGACTATTTCTTTTTGAGGCTGAGTCAGAGAATGAGAGCCTATGGCACCTATCAGACAGTAGACACATGAGTAGATAAGTTTTAGTGCTCCTGCCAGGGAAGACTGGGTGGGGCTGTGGTTGCTTCTTGCCTCAGCTCTCCTACCCCACCAGCATCGCTTACCAAAGCCTTCCAGACCCCTCCCTTCTGTTCTAGACTGTTTCTGTTCTCAGGTTGTTCCTCCTCTTCCTCTTCACTGGGATGACAGCAGCTGTGGTGTAGGTGTAAGGTGCAAGGAAGAGAAAGACCTGTCGTGTGTGGGGAAGGGGAGAGGAAAAGGTTAAAGCTGCAAAAGGGTGGTAGAGATAGTGGTGGAATTGTCAAGACAGAAGGGTATGTAGGAAAGTAGGCAGGAAAGTGCCAGCATAGGCCCTTTGGACTCAGTGTTTACTGGTGTTTTTGTTTCTAAACAGAGCTGTGTATTTGTCCTTGTCTTATTATTGCTGTTTGTTCTTCTATCATTTTACAACTTGATTACTTCTATTTGTTGTTTGTATGACATTTTGAATGGTTTTCTCTGGGGAAGAGTCCTCACAATACCTCAAGTAGGTTGTTTTTATAAGCTGTATTGTTTTCAGGCTATGTCTGAATAACTCCTGCTTGACGTATTTACCTTGATTAACAAGGTTTTTTTGAGTCATGCAGAATATTTCCCAGTAGAGCAGCAAGAGCCCAGGATGTTCCCTGAAGGTTGCTTTGTTTAATGTCAACTTCTCCTCAGTTATCCAACTTCGTTTATGAATTAATCAAGGAGCAAGTTTTTTTTATATCCTTATCTACTCCAAATCATGGCTTGGTAATACCAACATTGGGACTTTGGGTATTGTTTCCAGCTGATGAATGTGATATCTTTAGTACTAACAAGCCTGTTCAAGCACCCTTTTTATGAGAGAAGTAGTCCTGGTGAAAAATAGAATATTACCTCAAATTAAGTCTGCTTTAAAGTAGTAGTAACTGATAAGAAGCACATTAATAATATTCCAATACTCTTACAGGGAAAAAAAAATGCAAACACAGCTTATGACTATCCTAAATATTGAGTGAGATTCACTAGTAAAGTGCTCTGTGAAAGGAGGAGGTCCTCTGTTTGGGTTAATTATGGATTAAAGGAATCCATGACATTTTGTGTGTGCTGTTCTTTGCTGGTTTCCCCTATGTAGGGGAGGGCACAGGGAGATGCTCAGCTTGTTGGGTTCTCAAACTGATTGGTGTCTGATTTGGGAGGGTAGAGGTGGCAAAACAAATAAGAAAACACTCCTGCCCTGAAGGTCTTGTGTCTCCTTGTATTAGAGAGAAGAGTCCTGTGCAGGTTGTGATTTCTTTTACCTCATAGTGGGCACACTAAGAAAATCTCACATGCTTCATGCACATAGAGAGATTACCCTCCGCATTGGAACATCTTCTTGATTTATTTATATTCTGATCTTTCAGACAAGGTCTATAGAAAAGGACAAAAAGCATGGGGTGCTGGTGTTTTCTGTACATTCTTTTTGGTGGCAGTTTTGAATTTGTCTGTTCAAACTAGTTTTGTGTGGTTATTGTAATTCTGGATCTATTGTACACTGTTGGTAATAAGGCAACTCAGCCTTTACTGAGAGAGAGATTCAGGAGTGACCAACTGGGGCAGGGATCATGGCAAGGCAATGAAAAAGTACTGGTACCTCCGAGGGGAGCGATGTCCATGGCATTCTTATCTGAGATGTGGGAGGGCAGTATTTAGGATGAACACAGCACTGAGTAGATAGCGTTTACATTTGTACACTGAGTAAAGAAGTATGGTAACATCTGAACAGCATAATTCCTGAGAAATACTGTTGATCCTTTTCTCAATATCGGGAGTTCTCCAGTTTGTGTTCTGCTGATGTAGTTTTTCTCTAAGTAAATAAAAGCCCCTCTGGTTCATGTTTTTATTTATTTATTTATCTATGTTTTTTTAATTTGGCTGGTTGATTTTGGTGGTTTTCTTTTTTTAAAGGGTGTATGTTTGCTTACTACAAAAAACATTTTCTCTTTTCCAGATGTTTTCTTTAAGTTCTTTTGAGGGTATTCGGATAATTGATTAAATCATTGGAAGTGGGCTTCATTATCTGTTATTAGTTTTGATTTGCCTGTTAGATCTTACTTCATGCCAAAATTACTCTTCTCAGAGTGATTAGATGATCACAATGAAAGATTTTACAGCTAATGTTCCAGGTGTTCTTCACCTGCTTTTCAACCCTGACCAGTAGATTAACCAGTTATTTCCAGTATCAGTGTAACCATCCAGGTATGACATAATTTAAAGAGACAGAAACAAAGGACTCTCTGTAGACCAAAATGGAAAGTCCCAACTAGTGTCTGTCGTACTAAATGGCAGGAGCGAGTGCTGCCCCACAAGCCCAGAGAAGTGGGGAGCTTGGCTGACTGATCCTGAATGGAAGGTTTAGGAGAGGAGAAAGCTTTGGAAATCTGTGTTCAGGAAACTGTTTCTCTCTCTGCTGTAAATGTTCTTCTAAACTAAATGTTAATTTAAGTAGATCATTGTAACTTGGTATGTGTAAGACAATGTAATTTTTTCATCTCTGTCTTCAACAATTGTACTTGCAGAGGTGTGAGACGTAAAATGTTGAACTTTAAACATGAGAGTCCAACACTCTTATTTTGTCACGTATTCTTCTATCTTTTCAACAAAATTATGAAAAGCAATTTGCTTAATCATTGTGCACAAAGCATAGAACTATTTTAGCTCTTGTTTATTGTTTCACCTGTGTAAGCATCAGTGCTGCTATACCAAATGTGTGTTTAGAATAGATGACTTGAGACTTGTGATTAAGGGCAGGGAGGAAATGCCGAGGAGACTACAGGCATCCCTTCCTGCCTTCATAAGTAGAAGAGACAGGGAATCTGAGTTACTTGGTGCCTCTCTTACATTTTTCAGATATTCTGAGCTACTAACTTTCCCTGTAGTTTGGAATAAACTTGTCATCATTTCAAATGCACTAAGCAGGAGCAGATTAGCTACTGCACCATGATATGAAGATTTGCAGGCCCAGTACACTCATGTAAGCTCAATATTTTTTTCTGGGAAGTGCCCAGAATAAATGTTAAACATCGGCGTTTCCACTGCTGACCTGTATGAGGACAGGCTCCTTTGCTGGTCATATAGTAATTCTACAAAAGCCAGGGCACTCTGGGAAATCCTTCTGCAATGCATTTAATTCTTCTAATGCAACAGGATACTCAGCATAGCCCACCCTTGCACCAGGTCTGCTGCAGGACATACCAAAACTGTGTAGCCTGGATTGCATTTTGACATGACACCATAGCAGCCCTCCTTCTTCTAGCAAGAGTCTGCCTTTGCCTGCCTTACAGGCGCTGCTTTAAACACTTGTGCCCACGTTTTGTAAACATCCAGATGAGTCATCTCTTCAGCTGTGCTCTGAACTGATCCTTTCTGTTTCCCATGTGGTTTTGACTAAGTGTACTTCGCAACTGTTTTTATTCAAATCAGAAGTAACTTGTATGCAGTTGAACCTATCAGAGCAGCTTTGAAAAAGAGAGGATTTAATTCAGGATGCTCAAAAGTTTTCTTTAGTAGTTCTTTTGCTCCTCAGACCACTGAATGCTTTTTGTTAGAGGTGAACCTCATTTTGGCTGCATTTGATATGCCTAACTGGGTGCCAGCCAGGCTGAATTGGCCCTGTGCTGGCCACTGTGTTTGCTGGAGCTCAGGGACTCTGCAAGTGACTTTGCCTTAGCCACTTTGAATTAGTGCTGGATTATACATGACAGACATTGCAATACTTTGAGAGGCAGGATGACTTTGCATGGAACAAACTCATGAATCTGCAGTATGGCACAGTTAATCCCTAGCTGGATACGGCACACAGAGCTGATGGAGAGGGCTTGTTTAGTACCCCTTTAATTGAGACTGTCTATCATAGGGCTCCATCTTCTAGTGGAATTTGCTATTAAAGTGTAGCCTACTACTAGGTCACACTATTAAAATGCTGCCATATAGGATCCAAACTTGAGAAAATTACCTTCATGGTAGTACCAGGGTAAGTAAAATTATTTTCCAATGACACTGAACTACGTCCAAACAAACATTTTCTCAGTCTTTTACCAAAAGTGCCATAAAGATTAATTTCAAAGGGCTATACCATTATCTTATGGATTCAAAACTTTAAATCCATGGGCAAAAAGAGGAGGCAGATGAACTTCAGGGAGATAAAGGTGTTCTCCATCTGTTACCCATCTAAAAGCTGTTTATAGCGTATTTCTCGACATATGTTTAGCATACAAGTCAATTATTCTGCCCTTGGTTTGGCATAATGGACATTTTGAAATTAGATGTTGTTGTTGCACCAAAAGAATGGTTTATGTTTCAGCCTCATTCAAAATCACTGAAGAGAACAACATCATCAGAGCAAACAAAAGCAGTTCCATATTTAATTCATAAGTCTTAAATAACTTTTCCATTTTACAGGAACCACCTGTAGACTCCTAAGGTCCTTGCTCAATAGATTTTGATATTCAAAACGCTTCCTATGTAACAAAATTGCCTCATAAAAAAATTAATTCAGTAATAAAAATTATTTTGATATTTTCTTTTTACAGTTTCTTCCAAATGCTGATTCATTTGCTGAACTGTAAGCTTGAAAGCTTATATTTATGTATTTTAATAGTTTGAAAAGCTATTATGGATTCCTTGTACCTTACTAGGAAAGATGGTGTTGCTGTTGATTTGATATGAGAACACATAGACTCTTTCACGGCTGGACCAAAAGTTTTCTCAGAATAGATAGGTGTGTTTGAAGTACTCCCTTAAGTTTTTTCAATTTTTTTTTTCCCAAGTTATTACTTGCTGCTTCCTGGAAATGTCAGCTGAAAGGGAATATTTGTGAATTCCAGTCCATGTCAATAGAGTCTGAAAGGGCCTTGTTGAGTGCTAGTACAAAATGTAAATGCATTTTATGAATAATAAAATTACTTATTAGTGCTGGCAGGACAAAAGTAAAATTGAAAGGAAATAAAATACTACTGAAATATCAGGCTGTGGGAGTCTACTGCCTTCACCTCAAGATCAATCTGTGCAGGCTAGTTAAGAATAATTAAGGAAAGTTATGTTCTCCAATATGATCTCTGGGATTGCTGTTTTCTGTAACTATCTACTAATGAACCCCGAGAGAATTCCAACAGAGCAGAGAAACAAAATGTGATCCAATTTATTCTCAACAATTCTCTCTTCTTTCATAGCAATGTATTATATAATGAGCAAACTTGGTGTTGTGGGGTTTCATAACATTTTGACTGGAAGACTCTAAACTGGTTTTCCAGTATTCTTGATGAGATTTTAATGTGAGATATTGAAAAGATGTTTGATGTCTGTGAAATGTAGGAGGGAGCTACTTTTGGAGGTGAACTACTGCACTAGTTCCATGACAAATGATAAGTGCTAGCAGTATCAAAATAATGCTCCTGGGAATTATGTCAGTCTCTTGGACGTTGTCAAGGACAGTATTAATAAATACCCAAAGGCATTATGCCATATAGGCATAAATGAGAGCACATAGTCCCAAAATTACATTAAATGGTACAAACTAACAATGAAAAATATTTTAAATCATGAACTTTTTTGACTGTCTGAACCATTCCAGGAGAATATGAGAATCTGGGTAGTAATGCATAAAATCAGTGTATTCCAAGCAATTAAATTTCTTTAAAGACACAGTACTTCACTGAAAACTGTTCATTGTCTAAACTGCAATTAGTTTGCTAGGACTCCATTCTGCATCTATACATTGACTAAAGTGCAGTGGAATTAAATTTTCAACTTGCAAACCCACTGTATTTTTGATGCTAAAAAGTGTAGTGAAGGAGAAAACCACATCCAAGAGTACATGATCAAAATTAAATGTTCACAATGATATCCCTTTGATGTTTAAAGCTGTATAATAAGCATGATGATAGAAAAACCCAACCTTTCTTGAGCCTTGAGTTTTTTCAGTTCATAAAAGTGTAAGTTGAAAAATGGCTGCACAGGTATCAAAACTTTATCAAGAAAAGTGACCCTCAGGTAAATACTGTTTGGACCAAAAAAAAAGATGCCAGTAGAACTTTGGAAGGAAGAGGGAGAGGGTTCACCAGCAGTACGATTGAAATAGATCTACAGATAGGATAGACCAAGGTTGTTAAATTTTCTGTTGTTATGGTTTTGAGGAATCTCTGTTGCAGGCACCTAAGCTTGGAGGTTAGGTTGTCTCATTTCCGCCCACTGTCAGTGAAGAGAGAGAGACTCCTTGAGGCAGCATGTTGGAGCTGCAGCTGGACTTACAGGTCCAGGATGTCTCTGGGGAACCCTGTCACTTTCCGCTGACAGTAAAGGAACGGTTTTGGAGACAGAGTTGATAAATTATTGGCCCAAAATGAACACTGGGATGATAGAAATCTTTCTTCTTGTCTCAGCTCTGTTGTATACTATTTACTTGAGGCTTTTTGAGCCACAGCAGGTAATTCAGTCAGCCATTGACCTTTCTCAGTAGCTAGTTTGCATGTGATTGTTTGATTGAGAGAGCTGGTGAGCCTCATGTGTCAGGAGTTGGGCAATGTACCTGCTGATTCAGCAAGAACTCTGCCTGGTCTTTTTAATGATAAATGACTTGGCCTGAGGAGATACTGGAGATTAAAGATATGACATTCAAAGTGTAGCATGTGTATTAAAAAGGAAAATTCACTATTTTCCCTTCCCCCTTAATGAAATGATTTTAAAAATAATTTCCTCTAGTCAGAGCTTGTATGTTAAAATGTATACCTTGTAAATTGCATAGTATACTCATTTGTAACACCAGTATCATACAGGATTAGACTAGAGTGTTCTTTGTACTTCAGGTTTATTATTATCATTGTGATTGTGCGTTGAAAGAGTACAATATTTCCTTGACTTTGAAACAATGGCAGTATTCATGCTCTCTCAGCTTTAACTCAATATTTAATATATCATAATATTATGCTGAAATATGGAAATTTATTAATATTTCCCCTAGAAATAAATGGAATCAGACTTTGGAAGGACGGAACCAGACTTCAGAAAACTCCAGTGGTAGAATGAGCATGTTGATAATCATTATATATTATTTTCTCACTATTTTTGTTGTGAAATTCTGTGGAATTTAAATATGTGTAGCAAAGGGTCTGTTTTTTTTTTTTTTTCTGTGCGTGTGTAATAATGGCACAGCATGGCCCAAGACAGTGAGGTTTTGGTGAGCAGAAAAGGAAATTAGGGTCCCAGTTCTCATTGACTTTCATAGGATCTGCAGGGGAATCACTGAACAGTCACAAGGAACCAGAGAAAATACTTCACTGTTTTCTGCCTCAGGTTTGTTTGAAGATGCTGATTCCTAAAATGCTCTCAGTCTTTCTATTGCCTCTGGCCCCTGAAGAATGGAATAGACCAGGTCTCAGCTGTCCTACTCTGTCCATGGGGGGAGGGGTGAGGGGAAGTGTTTCTACTCCCTCTTTCTAAAAGTCTGTTTCTGCAATTCAAATATCCCAGAAGGAAATGTTCTTAACACTATGTTTTAACTTCCTTAGATTTCTTCTACTATTTTCTTCTGGATTTAGTAAGTAATATTGGAAATTAACTTTTTTTTTTACATGTATTCATTGCTTGATAGCAGGACCCTTTCTTTTAGGATTCTTTCCTTTCCCTTTGAGATACAGTGGATATAAACTTCAGTGTATTGAGATGCTTTGTAGATACCAGTACTCAAGCTAGCATGTGACTAGCAAACAAGTATACTGACAGATGGGCCCATTAATCTTTCAGTAAAGTCTTCTGATACTACTGTCATCTGTACTTTGCTTGACGGAAGCGACAATGTGTTGAAACACAGGATAAAAGCAGCTGTGCTGAATTTTATGCTTTTCTAGCTACAATAAGACCAATAAAAATGCTATCATAAAAACGACCTGAATTCATCTATTTTGGTAGAAAGTGTTATAGATTTTCAGAAGTATATTTACATGCAGTGAAATGAGAGTGAATTGCAAGGGTATTGAGAAAATACATACCAATAAAAGACAAATTATTGACCTGACTATTTATAAGGTTATAATTTCAACCAGAGAACATATAAAGATCAAAGTTGTGTGTTGAACAGTAGATGATATTTTATCTTGAAAACACTGTTTTGGAGAATTTAATTTTCTAGCATAACTGAAATCATTGTGAGAAGATGTAAGAGGTATGTTGATTCTCTTGGTAGGGTTATTTTTTTGAATAAGCTGGTCTGAGAACATAGGTCCGTCTCAGAAATAGAATAGAGAATATGTATTGGAAGTAATTTTTCAGATACTAACCTGGATCAAACCAGAAGCAGTATACTTCACAGAGCACGTTCTACATCATGTCAGCGTTACATTCCCATAACAACTTGATGTTTCATGGTTTCCTATGGTGCAGTTGGCTTGCAAATTCCCATGCTTTTGAAAAGGTCATTCATAGTTTCCCAATATAGCATAAAATAAACTTTTGCAAGCTCTTTATGGATTCCCTATGCTTCTGCTGCAGGAGGAAAACCAGTGTTATCGTATAGGACAAGTTTGCCATCTGAAAAAAAACCCTGACTTTTTAAAGATTTAGAATATATTCTAGTTTCAAAACTATTGATGAAACTGTATTTGTTAGCAAACTAATGTTTTTAGACTAGCGTAAAAAATGTTTTCAGTAATTAAAAATGTATTCTCTATTTATACAGAGAATTACTACTACCCAATATCAAAGACAAAATGAAAGTTGCTCATTTGCACTCTGGGGACAAAGTAGTCCAGTTTGCTCTCTTTCTCCTTGATACAGGTAGGAGCTCCTCTTTCATACAGGAGCAGGTGCATGCTGTCAAATATTCTTGTCTTTATTTCCCCACGGAAAGCTTGCTGTCTTATTAAGACTAATTGTTGGGTTGCTGAAAGCAACTGCAGGGCTGCAAGATCGTGAGCTGGGATCGTTAACCTTCTGTTTTCTAGACATTTTCATTCGTCACCATGACTTGTTACATACTTGTGAGCTCCATGTTCTGTCCAAAATATGGCTTTGTACAGAAACCTCTTGAAGTAGCTCTCCTGTCATTCTGACTTTCTGAAGGAATGGGAGGAAATACAACAGAATGAAAATCCTTTTTGGTGTCAGTGTTCTCCTTAAAAAAATTCCCCTTAAGTTACTGAAGGTCACTCTGCTTCTGAATATATTGCTTCTCACTAAATAATAAGTCTGTGAGCAAAATATAAATTGGATTACCACTTCATGCAGTGCTACAAATGAAAATGCATTATTTTCCCTTCATCTGGAAGCTTTCTTGACTTCAGAAATAATAAACTTTTTTTAAATAGATATCTGTCTTCATTTTTGGGCGCCACAATGTAAGATGGATATCAAGCTATTAGAGAGCGTCCAAAGGAGGACCATAAGGATGATGAAAGATATGGTGGGGAAGCTGTATGAGGAATGGCTGAGGTCACTTGGTCTGTTCAGCCTGCAGAAGAGGACACTGAGGGGAGACTTCTTAGTGGTCTACAACCTCCTCACAAGGGGAAAAGGAGGGGCAGACACTGATCTCTTCTCTGTGGTGACCAGTGACAGGACCTGAGGGAATGGCCTGAAGTTGTGTCAGGGGAAGTTTAGGTTCGATATCAGGAAGAGGTTTTTCATCAAGAGGGTGGTTAAGCAATGGATCAGGTTCCTCGTGGAGGTGGTCATGGCATCACACCTGACAGAGTTCAAGAACTGTTATACAACACTCTCAGGCACAGGGTGTGAGTCTTGGGGGTGTCCTGAAAGGCCAGGAGTTGGACTCGATGACCCTTGTTGGGTCCCTTCCAACACAGGATATTCTAGGATTCTACAATTTCTGCTCTGAAAGTTGCTTACACAAAATGTTTCATAAAAGGTATAATTTTTTGAAAAGATTTTTTTTATTTTATTCACCTAACACACATGCACAGACACAAATTTTTAATATGAAAAAGAGTTTCATACACTTTTTTTGTCTTCTCCCTGGTTCTAGGGAATTTCTGCCCATGATGTCAGCAGCAAAATTATGATTGATTGAGCCTCTGTTACTCTGTTGGTGTAGTCTCCTCCTATGAGGTGTGTATTTAACTGACTCATTGATTCATTTGTAGTCCTTATGATTCCATGACTTAGAAAAGAAATTTAACAACATAAAAACAGCAGAAGTGATTCTCAATACCTTCCACTGTTGAAAAGGTTTTATTTTATTTTATTTTTCTTGATTTTGTTTCAATAAACTAGAAACAAACAGAGTATTACCATTGCTCTAGTGTCATTGAGAAGAGGTTTTGCACTAAGGCTCATCACACTGGACTCTGAAATGATAACAGATGTGCATCCACCCAGGAAATTACCATTTTCAATAAGAACCAGAGCAGCAAATGGATTTTCATGCATGGAAAAATAATGTAATAAACTGAGCAAGACCCTGGCTTGATGAATTACATAGTCATAGAAGGGAAAAAATACAATTTGTTTAAATTTCTGAAACTTCAATTGAGCTATAAAACAGGAACACTTTCTACTCCAAGTAATAAAATAACAAGCAGAGGCTTACCAAGTAAATACATTTACAAATCTGAAGCTTCACACAATTTTTATGTATTTCCCTATAGACAATTTTATCTTTTACTGTCAAGTACTGAAAATAGTTAGGAAATATTAGGTGCACTTTTATATTTTTATGATACAGTTCTCTTTCTCAGGAGACTCACGATGGTAGGAAGAAAGAAAATCCTATTCATTCCTTTATAAATCTTTCTATTCCCTAATTCCTTACTGAAGTAAATGAAAAACTCTTCACTGAAGTCCAAGGATGTCATACAGACCTTGAGGACTGAACAGTAACAGGAGCATTGTAACTGAAAATGAGTCTAAAAGTCTGAACAAAGAAAACATCAGAAAACTCAACATTTTTTTAAGTGCTTTAAAATTAATTGAAAGGGACAAATGATGATAAAGAGTTATAATCCTTTTAGAATCAAGTATAATAATCTTCTCTAGAACATTATAATTAAAATATTATATTTAAATAGAGCAATATCAATAATAAAAATAATAATAATTCTGGACTATCTTATGTATAATATAAAGATAATGTATTCATATAATCAAAGAATATTTTGTGTTGGAAGGGACCTTAATCTAGTTACAACCCCCATGTCATGGGCAGTGATACCTTCCATTAGACCAGGTTGCTCAAACCCCATCCAACCTATTCCAGTGACTCACCATCCTCACGGTATAAAATAATGAACACATTCATGCTCCTTTTTTTTTTTTTT
>VZTH01018988.1:311865-438796 GCA_013397815.1 Aleadryas rufinucha
TTTTCTTTCTCTCATAGAAGGCTGATTCCTGCCTTACTTGTGTGGCTTGTACTATCACTTCTGCTATGGCAATTCCCTGTTCTTTTTTTAGTGCCTTGCAAATTCTGTTGGTAAAATGCTAATGACTGTATGAAGCACCACCTTAAACCTTGAGTCTCCACTGGCTGTTAAATAAATAACTTTCTTTCTTTGCTCTAAGAATCCACACAACATCCCCTCACCTGTTTCTCACCTCTGTTATTTTCTTTACTCCCCGAACCTTTGCATGCATCCAAGGGGATCTCTTTCCCTTACATCCATCTCAGAACTTACATACGTTGCTATTCTGAGGTATTGTTGTGGTTTGACTTGATTGGGTGACAGGTATGCACCAAAGCCTCTCTATCACTCCCGTCCCCACCTGGGCAGGGGAGAGAAAATACAACAAAAGGTTCATGGGTTGAGATAAGGGCAGGGAGTTATAACTCACCAATGGGCGAAACAGACGACTTAGGGAAATCGGTAGAATCTATTACCAATCAAAATCAGAGCAGGATAATGAGAAGTGAAACAAATCCTAAAAACATTTTCCTTCCTCTATCTCTTTCTTTCCTGGGCTTAACTTTATTTCCAGTTCTCTACCTCCTCCCCACCATCAGCCTGGGGAGATGGGGAATGGGGATTATGGTCAGTTCATCACATGTTTTTTCTACTGCTTCTTCCTCCTCAGGGAGAGGAGTCCTTCCCTTGCTGTAGCGTGGGGTCCTCCACAAACTTCTTCAGTGTGAGTTTTTCCCATGGGCTGCAGTTTATTAACTGCTCCAGTGTGGGTTCCTTCTCCAGAGTGAAGCCTTCAGGAGCAGGCTGCTCCAGTGTGGGTCCCCCAGGGCAACACATGTTCTGCCAGCAAACCTACTCCAGCATGAGCTCCTCTGTCCATGGGTACACAGCTCCTGCCAGAAGAGTGATCCAGCATGGACTTCCTAAGGGGTCACAGCCTTCTTTCAGGCATCCACCTGCTCCGGTGTTGATCTCTGCTTCCCCATGGATCTTCATGGGCTGCCTCACCATGGTCTTCACCACAGGCTCAGGGAAATCTCAGTTCTGGCACCTGGGCTGCCTCCTCCATCCCCTTCTTCCCTTATCTTGATGTCTGCAGAGTTTTTTCTCCCCCACATTCTCAGTTGTCTCTTCTCTGGCCACAATTACTGTTGCACAGTAACTTTTTTTTCTTTCTTAAATATGTCACATGCAGAGGTGTTAACAACATTGCTGATGGAATCAGCCTTGGCCAGTGGTAGGTTTGTCTTGGATCCAGCTGGCATTGGCTCTGTCAGACATAGGGGAAGCTTCTCAGAGAAGCCACACTTGTAGTCCCCCTGCTACCAGAACCCTGCCCTGCACATCAAATACAGGTATACATCTCCTTTCTTGATTCTCTTCTACTACATCTTGACAGCAAAAGGTTTATAAAGAAAGAGCATTCACAATAAAGTTTTAAGAAAAGCTTTAAAATCAACTTCCTGAATCTAACATTTTCTTTTGCATCTCCTTGTGGAAATGTTCTCTTTTTTATTTTTTTCTTATTATTATTCTGCACTGGTGGATGCTAATGATCACATTAACCGTTTGCAAGTGGCCCCACTTTTAGAATTTCATGTTTCAGTGTTGTGACAAGATTACCCATAATTTCAGGGCTGTTATCCTGACCTAACGTAAGAACACTCTCCCATGCTTTTGCTTTGGAAGGAAGGAAGGAAGGAAGGAAGTCTAGGTAATGAAAATATGGGCAGTTACGTTCATATCACAATAAACACCTTAAACTGCTGTCATAAGAGTGCAATAATTACACTGTCTGAAAATACTACTGCCTGCTTTCACACAATTAAAAATCTTTTCTATTTTTCTCATAGAGCCACTTCTACTTGTGCAGCAAATACAGAGATTTAAAAAAATTAGATTCATTATAAATAGACTCAAATCAGAATTCAAACTAGATTCATACCTTCTATCGATTTAAACTTTTCACTGATTTTCAATATAATTTCAATTCTTCAGTCTGCGCTTTGAATTGCATTAACTTTTCCAGGTGGGACTGAATTTGTTTGTGGACAATTTTAATATTTTGTCAGTTGCATTGTGTTAGGCTCTACTGTTGAATGCCATCACTGAATAGCCACTATAATTTACCTATTTAAATTTTGCCTGCAAAATATCTGACAGGATTGCTGTTACTAATTTTTAATTTGAAATCAATTCAATTGAATTTAGTATATATGACATTCTTATGCCCATTAAAAAAAAAAAAGATACTTCACCTATTGTGGTATTTCAAGCCTTTCTGAATTTTTTTTTTAATTTTATGGACAAATCCTGGTATTTCTCTTCCTTGAGTAATCACAGAATAAGTAGCAGAGGTTTACCAAAAGTAATGTCTCTTAAGTAAGGAAAGTTTCCTATGGAGTCATCTAACCAAACAGTGTTAAATATTCTGGTGTCCTGTTTCCCCTTTCATTTTCTGACTGTGAATAAAGCAAGGGTGGTCATAATCCTTGAGATGTAATGAAGTCAGAACTCCTGATCAATCAGCCCTTTAAGATTTTTGTGTTGCCACAGCTTTGTAAGCAGCTCCGTGGCCACTTTGGGTATGCTCAGTGATTTCCAAGTATGTTGTAATGTGCTTCAGTGTCATTGATAAGGACAGCATAGAAAAAGTACTGAATTTTAAACATGAACATATTTGCCAGATTAACTAGACAATCTAAAAATGAGTTTAATTTCTTTTTCAGAGGTGACCTTCGCTAATTGCATCTTGTTGGGAAATATCTGCTGATAAAGAGTATAGCAAAAATTTTTTTCTGGGGAGTGCTGATTGAGATGTCTGAAGTGTTTCTCACCAGATGGAAAATGGTTTCCTTGTACCATACTTCTGTTCTGATTACACAGTTTATTCCAGGCTCAGCCACTCCCTAATTTTCCCAAACATATTCCCAGCACAGTGCACAAGTTACAGTAACTATGACCCTGAGTTAGGTCACAATTCTTATTTTTTACTGATATACTGATAAAATGTGCTATCTACTTCAGTCTGTAAATTGGGACTTGTGCTTCAGGGACTTTATAGTCACGTCTATACTTGCTTTTTGCAGGGAAGTGCAGGAAAGGCCCTGCAAGTTTTTTCTCACCTTGTGTTTCTAAATGAAGTACAATGTTATTCTTTTGTTGTCTGGTGAGCAAGCTAACGCACGTTGTCTGATGCTAGTACTCACAGCTAACGGTTGAGATTGCTTGGGAGGTGAGTCCGCTCCCAAAAAGGGCAAAGTGGCGGAATCAGACTCTGCCTTCCATTTGCTAAGCTGATCTGCATTATGGGTCCCACCCAAGAAGGGGACAGTACATTAAGTAAAATCTGTTGAAAGGAAACAGAAAAAGTAATTCCTTTTAAAAACATTGCATTGCTGTTTTAGCATTTTATAATCAATTCATGAATTAGCTGAGTCACACAGACAATCAGTTATGCTAAGTACATTTATTAGAAGCTACCACACCTAAACTAATCACTTTAATGGCTTTACCATAATTTAAAACCAAGTATTAAAGCAAAATGCATTAAAACCATCTATCATGCTGCTTAATCAATCATACTTTGGAGCTCTATGGCATACCAATTCATGCATTTGGGACACTACTAGAAATTAATTGCAAGATAGAGAATGCATGTTATGAATGCAGCCTTTAGTGTGTTTGCCAAAGTAATAACTGTAATGGAGGTCAGAAGATTGGACATTGCTTTAAAAAGTTGATGTCTATTTACTCTAAATTAATTTGAATGAAACATTGAGTGACTTGATGGACATCACATACTCCATAAACAAAAAAGGAATGAAACATAATTTATCTCCCAGAAATTGCTCAGCAATTTGCAGAATCTATAAATATCATATGGTTAGAAGGTGAAAAAAGAATAATAGATTTACGTAGTCAGAAATACAAAAAGCAGTGAAAAAATTGATTTAGTTAATTTTAAAAAGTTGATTTAAACTCAAAAAAAGGTCCTCATTGTATATTCATAACTTTTCAAAAATTGGCACAGAGAAAAAAAAAATTAAAGCAGAACTCTTGAAAGTTCTTAATTACTTGAGTCCTCTTCAGAAGGACTTATGTTGCAGAAAAAAAAAAACTGAGCCATTTTAAACAAATTAGTTATTAAATTTAACTACAGAAAAAAAAAAGATGGAGGAAAAAAGTGTGAGCATGAAATATGAATGATTGCTGCAGCACAGCAGTTGCAAATGAATGAGTCATTCACAGAGAGCAATCTATGTGCCACAAAGATGCTGAAAAATTAAAAAATGTACCAACATTTAACTTGGAACAAAAAAGGGAGCCATTACATTGGATAATTTAAATTCAGCAATTTTTCTGCTGGAAATCTTTACAAGATAATGTCTGTGCTGTATCCTGCCTCTGAAGAACAAGACTTACAAAAAATAGAATCTGAAGTTGTGTCTCAAAAATGTCTTATTTTTACTATTTATTTCTGATAACATGAAAGTTTCCAAAAAGGAATTTTGAACTTAGATCAAAATCCACCTAATCGTTACTAGATTTTTGATTAATTTCATTTGTCACCCTCTGTAACTTTGTATCATTTTATTTGTTTTCCTAGCTTTTATGATTTTTGTATTAAGCACTTCTCTCTTTTGGTTATTATTTGTTCCCTTCATCAGTCTTAAATGGGTCAGACCTAAGTAATTTCTGTGCAGTTCTACTTCAAATACTGGTTTTAGTACAAATATGTGTACAAGGATATGCATAAGTGTAAACCATTCTCCAGAATGTCTATTACTTGTGTGACCAGACTACTTTTTTGTCATCAAGCAAACATCTGGCTGTTTACAGGAAGTGAACTCCCTGGATAATTTGGTCTTTCTGTAACAACTTGAGGTGGGCTAGCTGTGCACATAAAATTGAAAGTTTTAATGGATTTTTTTTTACATGAATTTACCTATTTAAATGGACTTTTATTAGACCTGTGCTACAATGACACAGTGTGTTCCTTCCTTGAAGTTACTTTTGTGGACATTTTAGATAAACTTCCAGCAGCTGTGTTGCCATGGTGATTGAATATTTCTTATTGCTTCAAAGACAATAATACTTAAAGTTTTCTAAAATCCATTGCATTTTATTTGAAGTGCTCTAAAACACAGTAAAAATGTAGAGACTTGAAAGATACAGACATGATGCATGGGCACCTGCTTGCTCTTTGTCTGGTTTATTCCAGGGAGCAAGAGGCAACAGAGGAAGGTTGAACACTGAGACAGTGTTTCAACCTGTGATGTTTTCCCTGCTGTATCAAAGATCCAGTGGGCGTACCCCACTGTTCTTCATGTCGAAAAAAAGAGGTGGGTCTGCTGCTTTTCATTTGCCTTCCCACATGTTCTGCTTTGGGGTGATGTGTTTTATCAGTGCCAGTTCTGGGCAGGGGGATATCAGGCAAGTCATGCTGAACCTGATTTTTTTATGGACACTCTATAATGACTCTGTTTCATGCTACAAAAAAATCTGACTTAAAATTTTCATATTTCTGGTGAGCCAGTCTTTCTGTTGATATGAGGGATCAGTTCAAACCCTGGTGCTGTGTGTATCTTGACAGCTAGCCCACGCCGTGTACAGATTGCTATGTTAATTATAACAGTTAGCTGGTGTTCTACACAGGCTGTATGCTTTCACTTTTGAAGTACAGGGCTGTTTTTTTCCCATACTGAATTTCAAAAGATAGCATATTAATAACGAGGTGTTGCAAAAATGGCAAAAAAATTTATAAATTATGTAACTTGAGCTGGTGCCATTCCTGTCCCAAAAATCTGTTAGTTTGATCCATACCTGTATTAGCTGTGAGAATTCATCTAGCTTTACATGTTTTCATTTTGAGATAATCAGCTTCTATTGTTCTTAATCTGTTTTGAGGAATGCTCTAATTTTTATCTTTTAATTCCTCACAAGAGAGAGCTTTACATAAACCCACTGCAACCAATGGTAAGAATGTAAGTAGGTCTGTCTTATTGGTACACTGTCTTGATCTTTTTTTGGTGGTAAAAGGGTGAGTGAAAGCATTTTGCACTTAAGTGTGTATTGCTATGCTACTGTAGTGTAGCACTGACTGTTGGTAGGGAACGGTACTTTAAATTGGTGAGCTGTAGGGGAGGTGTCATGCTTGTTTAAATGTTTGATATTTTGGAAAATAAATTCAGCTTTCTGATTAGGAGCTGATTTTGATACCCTTTTCACAGCCTTCCTTCCCTCCCTATTCTTTATTTTTTATGGTAAAGAAGAAGTTTTATTCTACCATATTTGAATTACTCTGTGTATTCACACACATCTTTTGGCAATCTTTTATCCAATCAATATTTTGGATAAAGATTGATGGAAATGCACACTGGAGAGCAGTTTCATTTTTGTACTCTAACTAGAAACAATATGAACTGAGTCATGTCAGTTGGCTTCACCCGAGCCCAGAAACAGTGCAACAAACATAGACAAAACTTGTGTGGTCTTTCTGGAAGAGCTGGCCGAGCTACTACTCTAAGTTTGGAAAAAAGAACAGTGCATAACTGGAATCAAATTTGAGAACTGATTTTGTTGAAAAATACTGACATAAAAAGGGGATTTTCTGTCACTAACCATTGAGCAGTTGGTAATCTTGATCACTGTAGCATAGTTTAATGCATTTCTTAAGGGCAAAAATGACCTCTCTTCTGCTTTCTTGAGCAAGCTGCCATTTTAATTGCCTCTTTCAGCCCTCCAACTTTTTTCTTGCTTAATCTCTGTCCATGATTTTAATCAACCATCTGTCACCAGAGGTGCTTTACCCCATGTTGTATCCACGAACCTTCTTGTAACCGAAGAGGAGACAAGACCAAAAAAAGGATCTGAAATAAAATGTAATGAAAGAACAGTGAAACAAAAATAATACAGCTCTGCAGGACACCCAAATAGGTTTATTTTGTAGAAATCAGTTGTTTGTTGAGGACTGAACTTAGCTGCTGAAATTCTTCATAGTCAGCACTCATTTCTGGTTTTTTAAAACATAGAGGAAGACATAACGGTTGTAAACAAATCTGTTTTAAGTGGATAGGGATTTGTGCAACCAAGAGGGTATCCTCTAGAATCCAGTTTTTGAGAATATTTTAGCAGAAGATTCAGAGCCAGAATGTGTTCGTATTTATGAGTGCACTTAGAGCAATGAAAGCAAATACTTTCCAAGGCCTGCTAAGAGTGGCACTCAACATCTCACACTGTTTAGTTTCTACAGGGGAAGCTCTAGTATGTCATGTACTATTGTGTGCTACAATTTCTGGCAAGTGCTGGCATGGCTATAAGGGCTATTGCTGCATCCAGTCATGTCTGAACTGCAGCACAGTCTTAGTGCTTCCAGGCATTACTGTTTTCTAAGTTAAAAATCTAATTTGCGAACAAGAGAATGATGCAATATAGCAATCCATGCTCTATGGAATAGTATCTGGTATGGTTAGTGTAACTGTTTATGAGATGATAGAGCTTCTAAAATATTTTTTTTTTCAATGGAAAAATCCAAAGAGGAAAAGAAAAAATAGCATTTTTATTGGTTGGTTTTTTTTTTTTCAGATATGCATTTTAAACTTTTAAAAAAAGTATGAAGACAGAATAGTATAAATACTGCACATTTTTTCCTCTTTTGATAATCCAAAGACTAAAGTACTGTCATGAAAATCTCACTTGCTGATTCAATAAATGTTTATTACAGATATTAAAAATTATGCATATATGAGAACTAAATGCAGGCTTTACTTAACAGGACTGCTGCCAAACAACACAAAATACTTCTGTTAAACTAAAGAGAGAAATTGTTGTTTCATTTTTAACAAAATAAAGCCGGATTTTTTCTTTAATCTAGCTGAAGTCAGATAATAGTGACAATAAGTTTCGTGATCTGAAGGTGAACTGATTGGTTACATTAGCATAGGATTAAATTACTCTGATGTGTGCAATAATGAGGTTTATGTAATTGATATTTGTTACATAAATTGCAAGATACTCTTTTGATTTAGGACTAAAGACAGAATCATCACCTTAGGTTGTCCAGGTCTGAGGTGACAGATCAATGTAATTAATCTGTGTGGTGATTGTTTCTGAGGACAGAGCCTGAAAATGTTCCTGGATCCACCAGGTAAAGGTAATGGTGGGTGGCTGGGAAATAACCAACTGCAGAAACAAAATCTGCAGGAGCTGAGAAACCACAGAATAACTTAGACTAAATCATTGTACATCTGCCAAGCAGTAGACTGATACAAGAGCAGACTTAACTAATTAGTAGAGCCTTCATCCTTCCCATCTGGAGAATTTACTCTGGTGTGTGCACAAGGTGGTCTTTATTAATCATGAATTGAACAAAGATGTCTATGACTCCTAGGCAACATTTTTACAAGCTGAGCCAACACAGTTTCCTTTGGCTAAAGAGTATCAATGCCATACAGTGACTCAGGGTTGTTTTCGGCTATTCCACATATGCTGAATTAAGAAAAAAATGAGAAAATTAAGACTTGAAAGTCATAGTTTTCAGAGCCGTAGGATATATACTTTATATTGCAAGACATATATACTTTAGAACTGCTTTTAAAAACCTGTTTCTGTAGTGGCTAAGTGTTTCTACGTGGCTCCTCCATAAATGGTTATTTTAGTGCTTGTACCCAAAACTATGGCCCTGAGGGCTTCTCTTTCCAGTTAGTTGCTAAGTAGTGTGAAGATAACAGTTTCAGTGCAGAGCTCATTAGAACTGAAGTGGATTTTTTTCTGGACACGTCAAGAAATAACTCCATTTTTTCAGGGTTAAACATCTGTTTCACACCTAACCTGACTTAAAATAAAAACCAGAATATTTTCTGCATAGGGCCCAGTAGATGGTGGTCCCACAAAGCATAGCTGCAGGAAGATGATTATCTGACTTCTTATCAAGCAAGTCAGAGGTAGAGAAGACTAAATTTCTTTTTCTGATGGGGACTCAGACCCAACTCTTTCATTTACAGAGTGACATTTACTATCAAATGCTGAAACATTCATCATGCCAAGAGAAAGAGTAAGACAAAGTGCTGAAAATGTCCACCTCATGAAAAAAAGCTTGGGCTTCAGGCCTTGCAAGATATTTCCATAATTTACTGGGGGGGGGACTTGCATTGATATACTACTCAACCATTAATTAAAATATAAAAAAAAGTTTGAAGAGGAACTGACAATCACAACCCATTAATCTTCTTTTTTTTCTTTTTCATTTTTTAATAAAAACATTTTGACATCAACCTAGGTGGTTACAGCAGTCTCTATCAAGATGACACATTTGAGTCTAGAGGGTAGGAAGAGATTCATGATTACTTCCACAAATGTTAGAGGTACCACAAAACAATGGTGGTATGTGGTACCACCAGTACCACATACCACCATTAGTAGCTTCTAATGGTGCTCTATATTTCACAGTCCTTCAGGAGTCTTAAATTAAACTTCCAAGTGATACGAAAGTAGAGAGATGAAGAATAGCAGGGGAGGACAGAGTAAGAATTTAAAGTGTTAAGTGATTATTTGACAGAAGAAACCAAGATTCTTTCAATATTCTGTATCAAGAAAATCATGTCTTATAATTTGTCTTTTTTTCCCCCATTTTTTGCTCATTGAACTTTCAAATGTAGAAGTGCTGTTGTTGCTAAAGGATAAAACCAAAATATAAGGGCGATATTTTAGATCTCCTCTTTCCACAAGAAGAAAAAATACGAATTCAACATCTCACTAATGGGTTTCCTTTTAAGTGGGTGGTCAGAACAATGTGAATGCTCTGTTTGGATAGAATGGTAATAAAAATGACAAAAATCAAATTGAAGCACTAAAAATAATGTTTCGAGATCAAAGCTAAAAAAAGTAAATGCAGGGTCTAAAAGCTCAACATCATACATGCCAATGAAAGATGTAATTATGCACAGAGTGAGAGAAATTGCATTAACGAAACCTTAAATTGTAAAGTTACAGTGTCAGAACACTGTTTTTCACTCTGACACACTTTCTGAATATAACACTTTCTGTTTGATAAATGTTTCCATTTCTTGAGGGAAGTCTTAGACTTGAATACTGAATTCTGTTCTTTAAAAGTAGCTTGTGATTGTCTTGTCTTTTTTGGTATCAGTGAAGGAACATATTTTCACTCGAGTCATATATTTAGTTCTGCTCATAGTTTATCAGGTAATACTCTTTTCTCACACCTTATAAACGTCTGTAAAATTATTTATAAACCCTTACCTTTATAAAATGAAATTCCCTATTTTCCTCTTGACCCTGTTTTCATGCCTTATTCTAGAACAGGCAACATAAGAATGTTTTCTCCTTCTCTCAAGTCTGTGACTTGTATTCCAGATGACTATCTTCTCCACTTTTGTGCTGTTCAAACCATCTCTAAATTTGTTTTACTTACTTCTGCTGATCACTTAGTTCTTGCCATCACAATTATTGCCAATGCTTCTTTCTTGCCAAGTTCAGCTGTCTGTCTGTGACTTCCCCTCAGTTCCCAAAATCAAACCTTTCTGGTTCTAAGTCAATTCTGCTAACACTGCAAATGCAATCACAGTTCTCTCCCCAGTTTTACTCGTCCTAGAAGAGCCTTTATACTGGAAAGTAGGACCTTGTCCTTGGAGGTGAAAGCTGAGTTGAATCTTTCATATGAAGTACTGTTGCTTTTGCAGATTGTACTCACACTAATAGGCATTTATTCCCACAAAGACTCAGGGATCATCTCCCCATGCCACCTGATTGACTATATTTATTTTTTCCCCTGCACCTTCCCTTCCCATTTCTCATACTGCAGAAAATGTTATACTTTGTACATCTTTCTTCCCAACATCTTGCATAACTCTGAACCTTCAAGGTTTTAATTTTTCTCTTCATATTGCTACTGTATGTCATTTGCAAAAGATGTCTTTCCCAACAATTTGTTTTTTGTTGCTGATACAGTCAAAACCTTTTCTGGGTTGGTTTGTAAAGCCACTCCCTATACAGGAATTTTTGCAACACATTTATGACTTGCAGAAATAAAGATCAACTCTTCTACTCTTTGATCAACTCTCACTCTTTTCTCCAGCTCTCTTATTCAGGATACAAGCTGTTTTGAGACAGAAGCAGGCCTTTGGAAAGTACACTTCAAATATGGGTAGCACAGCCGTATATACCCATTGCATTTTGCCTCATGGAAAGCAGCACTTTATTCAAGATATATAATTCCTTGACCAACAGTTATTCATGGAAATATTAATTAGAAAAAAACCCAGTCTCATGCGAAGTAAACAATTAAAGGAAAGTAAAGCAATATAAATACATTAAGCTCAGATTTCAACTGACCGCAGCTCAGCAAATTCAGAGTGTGAAAGGAGTCATCTGTGTGTTAGCCCAGACACAGGGGTCATGGCTGCTTCCTTGCAGAAAGGTCCTTTGAGCATTTGATCATTCCCTTAGAGGCTAGGAAGTGATTGACCTGTTTAAGGAATGATGGGTCCAGCCAGGCAAATTACTCCCCTGTGTCTCCTTGTCTTGCCACCTTTTATCTCTCTTGTTTGTGCTTTTGTAAGGTCTTTTGAACAATGTTTGTCTTGTAGTATGCACAGGTGCATGGCTTTGCCAATGCTGTTTCTATCTAAGCTGTGATTGTGTCATAGAAGGCGCTATGAACTGCAAGAACCATATGCACTGGTGCAAGTCACCCATGTTCACTGGATCCTGAAACCTCTCGACCTACTCTAGTGAAAAAATCTCTGATTTGGTATGCCTTAGGGGGTGTTCCTTGTCCCTTTTCTTCTTCCTTTGTTCAGTTCAAAAGCCATGGTAGGCAATATATCAGTAGTATCTTTCAAGTCTTCCACTATATGTTCAGACTATGAGACTTTGGGTAAAATCCCAGAAGGGCGTATGCTGACAGTTGACAATTCAGCCATGGTTAGTGGTAGAGTAATGGACAAGCAGGGAGTACTGGAAACCTAGATTAGTTGGTCATCAGCATGGAAATAAACTCGCCATGTGTTTTATTCATTCTATGTAAGCAATTACTTTATGAGTCCTGGGATAGATTCTAGGACATTAGCTTGTTATTTTGTTTATCATTTGCTACAAATCTATCTGCTGTGTTCTGACAAGAGATAATGGTATATGACTCATCTATTTCTGGAAATGTTTCTTCAGTGTACACAGATGGTGTTTATAGAGCCAATGTGAGGGGTGAGCTATTCGAGAACAGGAGATCTGCAATGTCAAAGATTTGTCATATATATTGTTCTCTATATTGAGCAGAAAAACTATCCTTTCTAGTCTGGTTCCGAGGTGTTTGTATTCATGAAGCTCAGAAGACAGAGCCCATTTTGCTACTCTTTTGTCTGTGCTAACACATAATTCATCCTTTATGTGGAATGCAGAATTCTCTTTTGTCAATATCTCTTGCTTCAGCTGTTGTCATGGCAACAAGTAGCATCTTTACTGAAATTCAACTAAAGTTTAACATGGACTTTGACTGATGCAATACATTGCTGATATTTTAACCCACTCTATCACCCTTTAAAGCAAAATGTTGTCTTACAAACAAGCGTGTTCTGTTCTTGCGTCTAAGCAGCCCATGGAAAGTAGTAAGCTGTATGCTGCTTGTAACAGCAACAGGCTTAATTAAACGACACTAGTTATTCCTTGATATTCATATTTTATTGTATTCAGTTCATGTGTTTCAGCGCAGAAGAGTCTCCAAGTCTTTTCTCTGTCATTCATTATTCTGCTTTTTAGCTGTGGTACCATCAATCCATTCTTTTGTCTCATGTATATGCAATGTTGATATATGAAAGGCCCAGGTTATAGGAAAATGGCATAGAATTTTCAAACTGAAAAAGTGTGCCATTATACATGCTCACCTCAGACTATAGATATAAAATGTATTGTTTAATTAATGATTCTTTGCTGCTTGTGAATTTTACTATGCAATCTTTCTGACAGAGTATTGTTTATAAGCAGAAATAAATTCCTGTTAAACATTTATTGCTCTGAAAATCAGTCTCAGGAGATATAGAACAGCAATAGTGTCACTGGGGAATTTATTGGATGTTGAGGTATTTTCTTATTGTTTGAGAGATCATAAAAAATTCTGCTATTTCAAAGTTTATTTCATTTGATTTAAAATATGAAAATCCAGCCATATATTGAAATATACATTGCCTTGACCACAGCAAGAATAATTTTTTGAAAATTTGAATTGAAATGGAAGGAAAAAATTGCATGTTTATGAAGCTTTTGTGGCTTTTGCTAGTGTTTCATTTTTTTCTGATATAGGGGACCTGTAAGTTAATCAGATTGTGAGTTCATGCCATTTTAAAGTCTTTTCTACTGCCTATCTAAATGGAATAGTATGAAAGCCAAGACAGATTAATTCAGAATTTCTGGAAAAAGAGCAGCAATTGCCCACTGTGCTTCATTCAATATGGTCCAAGTGAAGTAAATTTTGATAGGTTAGGATGAAGCTGCATAACATAACTTAATGGCATAGGCAGAGTTAACAGGTCAAGAGAAATTTCAGTCTTCTTTCTCTTGCTATCTTCTCTTCCCCTCCCACTTCCAGGACCAGATTTCCCTACTTCTCTTGTTCTGGTTGCATGGTAAATCACATAGGTTATTAAATTTCCCTTTTTAACTACCAGGGTAGAGTTCTACAATTTTCCTGAGAGTGATGTAGAAGTTAGAATATATGACGAGGGTGAAAGGAGAGGGTCAGAACCTCCTCTTTCACACTCAGCAAACATCAGCTGCACCGAAATGTCTGATGTCATCTTTGATAAGCCCAGCTACCTCTTAGCACATAGCAAGTGAAAGAAACATGTTTAGATGTCTTGGAGGAGTAGTAAATAGCTACTGAGAAGGAGTTATTTAGAGATTCTTCCTGGTGTGTAAGATAAGAAAAATTAACTAATCCTCAAATACATAGAGCCACTGTCTTTGTGGACCAAATTGTGCAGAACTTCCTGCTGAGACTACACAGCTCAGGCCTTTACTTAATAGAGCTAAACCCATTGATGACATTTATCTTTGAACAACAGCCAAAGAGGAAAATGCCAGAATATTATTAAGATGCAGACAGAGTTGGATGTGACCCTGAATAAATTTTATTTAAAAAAATTGGAAGCAGTGAAGCAGAATGTGCAGAGAAACAGTTTAGACCGGGAGAAAAGGAATAAGGTAATGGTCAAGCTCTGTCTTGCCTGGTTTGTTTTTTTTTTGTTGAAACCATGACCAAATCCCCACAAATTTCAGAGAAAGAGTTGTGCAAGTGGGATGATATCATATATCTACCAACTGAAGGCAAAGAATTCCCTTAAGAACATGGAAGATATTGGATCTAATGGATGAGGTGACAGAAATAATTGCCCTGCTGGCAGAACCAATCATATATTGTCAAAGTGCAGAATGCAGATGCAAGTGGGAGGTCACTTTGATATTTTAGGACTTTTCTTAAATAGCGATAATCTTATATTTGACCATAACTGATCTTTCAAATGAATCTTTTTCATTTATGTTCTATAAGTCACTGTTTACAATACTGGTGGTTAATGTTGAAACAGCAATTATTTCTCATTTATTACTGTGGGCATTTCATATTCCATTTTAAGCGGTTGTGAATATTCTGTGAGAAGGCAGTAACAATGGTAATTTTCTCTATTACTACTGTAATACCTATTTCCAACCACAGAGGCAGTGCTTGAAATGATCGGATCTGTAAGGAAAAAAATACTAATATTTTGTTCTTTTAATCACTTTTTTGTTTCCTTTTCTTATGTTTTATACTATAATTAAACAAGTCTCATTTTTAATTTTATTTTTTTAAATGTAAGTTTTCATATTAAAAAAATGTTTTTATGCTAACAGTAATTGTGTTCCTGAAGTTCTTTACAGTAAACAGCAGCATTTCTCCTTGAAGATGGTTTGTGACTGGGAAGTGCAAAATCATACAAATGGCAGTCTGCAATTAGGGCATATAGGCTTCACCCTTTAGCATCTTTCAAATTTGTATTAAATTGTGAAAGGAAAGCCACATATTCCTCATGGCCCTTAAAATATGGCTTCTAGAAAGAATATGCATGGTTTAAGGAATTGTTTACAGGTGGATCTTTTGCTTAAAAAGATGAGTATTTTTTATGGTATATGGTATATGAGTGCTATATCCAGTTGTATTTTCAGAATTCTGCATTTTCTTAACTTGAAGATAATGCATTAGAAGAAGGTAGTACATTAGAAACCTGCTTTTCTGTGGGCTTGCTACAAGAGATGGACATCAAAAGACTTTATCTGCCTTATCTGCTGCTCTTTCTGCCCATCTGTGAGAAAGCAGATCTGAGATCTCTAAGACCCCGCTTTCACTAACATCAGCTCAATGCTATGTTCAGGCCGAGCAAATCTGCTCAGAAACCAGATAACAGAATCTCCCATTAGTCCTCTTCAGCTCAGGAATCACAGGTGTTGTGCTGGTGACATAGCATTCCTACTGGGGGTAGGAAGAGAGACAAACCAGTCATCCAGTCATATCCATTTTGTCTTCATGTGTGCTTGTGCCTTCATCAGCAGTGGAACAAATGGGGTATAGATAGACTGATGTGTGTCTTGCAGTCAGTCTGTTGTAGCTGATCAAAGCTGTTTTTGTGTTTGGGACACTTGAAATGTTTCCCCCTGTACAGATGTTATGTGATGTAAGAGAAAGTAGTTTCCTGCTCTGTTTATCTCCCCAAGACTCATTCTCTTCCACTGCATTGCTGATTGCAAAATTGCAACACCTGTTCTGTCTATTACTATTTGCCCAGTGTGGTTACGATTTCCAACAGGTTTGAAGGAGTTTAGGAGGGAATCAACAGACAAACAGACAAAAGGTGAATATTCCCACTTGTTTGTGCATATGCATAGGGATGTAATGGAAACCTTGCTTCTTTAGGAAGATGATGGAAAAAAAAAGAAAATATTTCATTTGTGAAATGGGAGACATGGTAACTGTTTAGTTACTACTTTCAGTAAAGTATTGCTTTTTCCTTGGTTAAAATGATTAGATTTGTTTTGTCAATTATCCTAGAAGCTATGTAGAAAGCAAGGCTATTACCGTTGTTAAGCAACAGGACTTTGGCCAAGATATTTTTACAGTGACTGATTAGTAAGCCTGACTGCAATATATCTCTCCATTACTTTAATTAAATGGAAGGTAACATCCTCTAATGGATTATGGCATAGTGCTGCCTACCACTAGATGGTCTGGTTGTGCCTTGAGCTTGCACACAATGGTAAGAGATGAAGAAAGGACACGCAGCCATTGATTTTGGCTCTGCTGAAAGCTTTTAGTGATTGATCTGGATCCTGGTTCAGCCTCAGTCATGTGAGCCCACCACAGCACTGAAATAAAGCACCTTTACTGAACTGAGCAATGTCTGAGGAGCTCGGGGTGCAGGCAAAGCTCACTTCCATCCACCCATGTACGCCGATTCTGAGGCTCCTCAGAACAGGACCTGGGTGAGTTAGAACCAGTATGGGTAGCAATCATGAGTAGCCAGTGGGACAAGATGGCTATCCTGGTGGGTCCAGGATCTTGCTTTTGTCCTCAGACACACTAGTCAGGGTTGAAAATGGAGACCTCTACTGATCTTTCATATAACTGACCAAAGCTTGCTTTTTACTTTTAGCCCCACAATTGCCACAAGATGTGGAAGATGGATATTCAGTGCCTTCTCTGACTGAGGTAAATCTCACATTTTCTCTGTCAGGAGAGTAACCTAACCCAGAAAAGTTGAACTATCCTGTCTGGACTGAGCCTTTTGCAGCAAAGACTTTGATATTTCAGAGATAGGGAACATGATGCTGAAGCCTAGTGGTCATCCCAGATTCTAGAGACAGATAGACCTGGATTCTGATCCTTTCTCCGACTTGCATGAGGAAAACCAACAGTGTCTGATCTCTGCTATGTCTGCATATTAAGCACTGGTGACATTAATGAACAGGTGCTTTCAGACAACAGCTTCAGTTTCAGAGAATTCTGTCAAAACTATACTTCAAGCTGCTAAATTTCTTTTTGGATACCTAGATGTGATGGGTGACATTCCAGTATCCCTGAGGAAAAGGTCAGCTTCTGTGTATTTTTTGCACTGCCCATAGCAGATTCTGGCAAGGAAGAAGCCATCAATGGCAAGATGACTGAACTGGCACCACCTGCCTTGCTGTAGGTGGCATCAAGTGCTTCTAGAAAGGGCTTTCATAATGAAGCAGTCAGTTTATTAAAGCATGTATTAATGAACTGCAATTTCAGAAATGCTGGATTGTTCTTAATTTTTAATTGCTTTCTGTTGTTTTTTTTTCCCCAAGTTCCTTTGTGAATTGTTGTAGTGCAGACCAAATCTTTTGCACTGTAATTAGGAGAGGAATTTCTAATTAATGCATTGTATTCCATAGCAACCAAAACATTTCCAGGCACAAATGAAGCCAGTACTAATGACACCATCCAAAAATACGACTCTGAGTCTTCACTGAAGATGAATACTGTGACAGATTTTATTTACAAATACATAAGCAATGAGAAAAATAAAATTACAAGCCTGTCAGATAAGATTACTATCCAAAAGATGAAAAGAGTAGTCAAATATTTTTAGTGTCTGATTTTTAGCTTGTCTACCTTTTGCATTTTTTTTTTTAATGTTTACTTGTAGGGAGTATTAATCCCTGGATCTCATTTGACACTTCTATACACATTTGCCCCATGCTATCTGAAGGATCACTGTTTGCCCTTTCACAGTTTTCACTCTGTCTGGTACTTCATGCTCTCTCTGGTTATGGCGTGTCAACCTTTTCTCATTGAGAAGTGAGATTCTAAAACTGAATGTTCCAGAATAATTTGTAGCATGTTCTTGATTTTAACAGAACTCCAAACTACTTTAATTTGATAATTTTATATTTTTAAACTTCTGATATGGTTTAAACTTGAGCTTGTTTTCTTACTAAAAGAAGAGATGTGCTAGAACATTAATTTACAGATCAACCAAACAATCTTATAATGAAGAAACCAAATCTGGAGTTGCTAAAAGGAGCATCCTGATGTAGTTTGGCTAGTACACATAACATTTGTGAAATAGACTAAGGAGTTTCTTGGGCCTTGGCAGAAAGTTCACCAAAATAATTATTTTTGATAGAAGAAAGTGAAATCTCCCTTTTAATATGGTCACTTAAGACACTATCATCAAAACAATAGCTAACAATATTGCAAGTAACTCTGTTGGTCTTTGTTGAATTTGGGTTTGCGTAGCTCAATGCACCATATAAGTGCATATCATGGCTCAGTCTAAATAAAAAACATGGAATATAAACAGAGATATATTATGCCTGTCATGGGATTTCAGTGTGGAAAGCTGAGATATGTCTACACATAAACTGTTTTAGAAAATTAAGAAATTTGGAGAGTTTTCTAACAGAAAATAAGTATGGAAATAAACTCGTGATGCTTGTTCTCTGTGCTAGTGTATATTGGTAGCATATGCCACCTGGGCCTGCTCCATGGTTTTCCACACAGTTGAATTATTAGAAATTTAACATGGTCCTGGACTTAGTGTAGTCCCAGCCTCTGACCACCCATATTTGCTTGAACTACTCAAGTGCAAAGGGAAGCTTTGACCTTTGGGGTACTGTAGTATTGGATGGATGGGAAGATGGTTAGCAGGAGGTGCTGTGTTTTATGTATCCCAATAATACTTCCTCTGCTGTGTTTAATTTACATAACTAAGAGGAATGATACATGGCTCTAGATGACCTTTACTGTAACTGGCAAGGATGTCTTCTTTCTTTTCTTTACTGTGAATACAGGTTGCTTCCTTTTTAAAGAAACCTTACTAATAGTTTGTATAGGTAGCTTCACTTAAGGAGTGAGGGAGTAGCAAGAGTGGTAGCCAGAGGCCTTGAAGTCCCTGGTGACATGGAAGCTACAGCAGTACGTAGGTGTATGCAGAGTAAACAGTGTCTGTGGTGCCAGTGGCTGCCCCTGAGGCAGCTGTGACAGTCCCTCCATAGACCTCCAGGTATGGCACAAATCCGTTCCATTGTCTGTTTCCATTGACAAAGCACCCCAGTGTAAGAAGGATATCCTTTGTCCCCATCTATGTATCTCTTTCTTCCATTCACAAAACAAGACAGTAGTGATGATACTTAGTGATGATAGTCACTGATGTAGCAAAGCATCTTGAGATTGACAGATGCTGTGGAGGAACGATATTAATGTCAGGAGGCAGTTACTGCCACAGCTGTAAATCTGGATGAAAAGTATCACACTGAACAATTCTGACAAAACGTCATTTTTCTAAAGAAAACTGAACCATCTTGTGGGACTGTATCACTTCTAACACCATTTTTGACAGGAATGTGTCAAAATGAATTGTTTTACCTTTTTGTTTCATTTCTGTTATAGCAAAATATTTCATATGAAGTCGTTCTTTTTTCATGTCTTTTTTTCTTTTGACTGCTTATGGGTAAATTACACCTCTGAGCTCTCTTCTAGATTCTGTCCTGTGGGTTCTCCTACTAGGGTAATCTTTCTAAACCAGATAGATGACTTGATAACCCTGCTTATCCTCACAGTCTGATTAGTGGTAAAAGAGGGCTTTGTACTCTTTCTTTGTGGTTTTTTTAAGAGAAGTAACAATCTCTAGGTATCAGTCCTTGATATATTCAAATCCTTCTGTGTGGATCCCCACAAATCTTTCAGTCTCAGTATAGAGCTCTCTCATGTGTTTGAAATCCTCTGGCTGCGAGAGTGTGACGTGGTTAATGTTAAAGGAACCTTTCCTCCAGGAGCTCTGGGCATGTGAGTAATTACAGAGACACAAAATAGCATCTTTTAAATAGATGTACTGTTTATTCACCCCAAAGTACACAGCATGCAAACAGCCTGAGGCTCACCTCTTGCAACACTTATTTGAGATCTGAAGTCTTGGGAAATGACCTTAGCTCATTGCTACACCATTGCAGTGGCCTCTGTCTAACTTGGCACTGAGAGTCAGACTTTCCTCTTCCTGAGTGCTGTGACTCTTCCTGCTGCATGTTCCCCTCTACTTTCCTCCAGGCCAAGGTCCTTAACAGTTCAGTGGTCTTTCTAACCTTGAGAAATGGGCTGGTGAAAGATATTTCTTGCTGACTGATTCACCAATTATTTCCCCTGAGGAGTTCTAGTATTCTGACTGAAGAGATCCTAATGATGACATTACTTTGTTTGCTGCTCATTATGGCTAGCAGCTCTCTTTGATTTAACTTCACACAGCCGACCAAAATAACGTCAAATAGGTAAAAGCAGATACATCAAAGCCTCAGACATAAAAGAAAGAGGAAAAAGCTGCTTCCAAAATAGGAACAGCATATCATATTGGTGAGGATTATAAGAAAATATTTTCACACCTCAAATTAATTAATGAAATTAGATTTCAGACAAACTAACTAAAATGAGGATTTGATATGCAAGGAAGCATTTGTGTCATATTTTTAGTTTTGCTTTTATGCTATCTTTGCTTAGTTTTTGTTATCTTCCCTGTCCATTTCTATCCAGTGAAGTCATCTAAAGCTAGATCAGAGATTGGAATTGTACAGTGGTCAGAGATAGAAATACAGAGGACAGTCAAGAACTACAGTGTAATTCTAGTTGCCTAGCTGTGTCCCCACTCTACTGTTACAATAGCCATTAGGAAATACAGGAAAATGATGAAAACACAGGATTAGTTTTAAAGCAATCACTTCTTCCTGTAGTTCTTTGGTCTCTTTTATGGGAAGGAGCTATTGCCAAGTATATATTTAGTATAACTAACTTCGAAAGAAAGGTAGTTAAAGAAATGGAGAATTGAAAAATGGATTATGATATAATATCTTATATCTTTCTTTGATAAGGACAGCTAGACAGAGTTTACATGGTATGTTACTATGCCTGAGTAATAAAATATGCACTGCAAAGACATGACAAAATTACTTTGAAGCTGGAGAAAGTGGAAACTATCTGAGAAATTATGAAAAAAGTAAGGAGCTGAAGAAACATGATAATAGACAGATGAAGGAAGTGCTGAGATAGGGACAGTGGTTGTACATTGTTCCTGAATGTATAGTTTCGAACAAATAATTTTTAATGTTTTATTTAATTTCCTAGATATGAAAGCAAGGAAAGGGAGCTTTAATACCCTCATATGGACTGTTTCCAAGGCATCCTTCATTACTGGCTTCTGGTCCAGATCCATGTATTTACTGTTTCTAGTGAATCCTGTAAAGTCTATTGTATGATACAGTAGGAAATAATCCCCCTGGTAATCACAGTTCTGAAAACCTCTTGGACATTTATTGCAGAAAATATTTCTTTTTGTGATGCGTCAAATACTTCATCTTTTTATAAATTGATCAAACCACCCATCTCCATTATCAATCAATGCCATGTTTGTTTAGCTAAACTCTTTAATTTCTGTTCCTCTCACTCATTGAAGGCCAAATGATGGATTCAGGCTACTCAGGAGCAGGCTGTAATAGTTGTGTAATGCTGTTAGGGACTAAAAAAGCATTCAATGATTAATTTTGTTAAGTAGGTGTTTCATTGCTGGGATTTCTTTGATGTTTATGCGTATTTTTCCTGTGGCAAATCCGTGGTAAAGTAGTAGGTAGAAACACTTTATAGCTAGAAAAAGATACAAATCCCTCCTGCTTGACTTCAGATTGTGAGGCAAATAAAACAGTTTTATAGTTTTCTGAAAAGACAAACACATCCTAATTCTTAGACGTAGTCTTAGTTTCTTTATTTTCTAGGAAAAAAGGAGAAATCTTTCCAGTGACTTATGACAGAATTCAGTATCTAAAGAAGATACTGCTGAGAGGAATTGTCTGCTTACCATGTCTGATTAATTTCCCCTATACCTTTCAAAAAGGAATGTAATTTTGGCATTTGGATAGCCAAACCACAACTTAAATACTAACTACTCTGGTAACAAACACATCCTGTTGCATTTCAAAATCAATTAGTGAACTGCCCGAATAGGATTCTAATCAGACTAATATATATCTTGTATGTCATAATTCAAAAGGGAAATATTTCCATAGGTTTATGTTTTTGAATTAGAGTACAAATGGTAAATAAATGTGTTATTTCATTTTTAGTATTAATTGAACTGAAGGATCACAAATTTACCTTTAATGAAAAGTTTTTATTCAATTTCATTAAGGATCCATACAGTAATGTGTAGTGCATTTTTAAAATAATATGCTAGATACTGATTCTTCCATTCTGCACTTTTTATCAGTCAAAAATTGATAGGTAACAATAGTTTTCAAATTATCACAACCATAATTTTAGTGTGATTTCCTATCAGATGACCTAATGCTGTGTTCTATTTTATTTAATTGCTGTTATCTATTAATTTCACTCATTTGTTTACCAGAAATAAATGTTGATATAATTTTAATCAGTTTGACATGAAAAGCAAATAAAATATAGTTTATATTTATTTGTGTAAAAAGCTGCAACTCACAGGCATCTCATTCACTTCTTTGTGCCTTCTTATGACTGCTGGTACTGGATATGTAAGTGCTGCTATGTGAAGTGGGAATGAAAACTGTCTTCTCCTCGGTAGATAAATGAGTCTTAATCTGCTGATGGTAAATGAAAGCTTTTAACTGATGCCTAAAATGATGTTTTGCAATTGAAGGATGTATGATTTGAGTTCAGTGTACTCACTATATAGTTTAATGCTGGACAATAAAGAAAATATCCCAGATGTCACTGCCAGCAGGTTTTGGCAGAAAGTAGGGCGGCGAGGAAGGCAAAATGACCACACATTTTCCAAAACTGAGATCATAATTTCTCATTGTATATTCTATAATGTACATTGCAACTAGGCTTTCACATTGGACAAAATTTTTTAAAAGTCTGAAAACCTAAGAATAGCCTCCATGTTTCCTAATTTACATATCTCTTAAAATTAAACTAATTTGCATTTAGATATTGCTGAAAGAGAGTGCTCTTTAGTTTTGTGAACTCTGAACCCATCAGATTGACAAATTTAGCGCAATGACTCATTTCTTTTCAGGAACATGTATGTCTGTACTGGAAGTCAGAAGGGATAGCCTAAAGCTGAAATTTTAGTTTTCCCATTTTAGCAGTTGATAGACAAAGGAAACAAAAAAATATGACTATACGAAAATTAATCGAAAATCATTCAGTATGGTTTAAGTTTCCTTTAGAAAAGTAAATGGCAGTTTGGAATAGCATAATTTTCTAAATTGCTTCCCAGATTGTCTGCTAGTAGGTATTGCATTGCAGTACAAAACAGTTGTTTCTGTTATTGTAGAAGCATCTGGTGGACCTGAAAAATCTATGTCTGTGTTTTGTTAGGTGCCCTGTAAATACTGAAAGAAGGAAAAGTATCTTTGGTCTCAGCCTTAAGTCTGTATTGTGTCAACTGTTTGAACCGTAAATTTTCTGTGAGTATTGATACAAAAGAGATGAAAGATGCAGGCTCAAAAATCCTCTAGTGCCATGCTTCTTCTTATCAGAACAGAAAGTTTCAGTTTCACTAATTCTTTATTTCTTCTTTTGTATGTGTGAATGCACACACACACACACATTGCAAATAAAGAAGTTGAACAGTAAAAGCAAAATGTCATATGTATTCCTTCTTCCATATTTCTGTTTTGTTTTCTTTCAGGTATGTATTTATGTGTGCATGAAAAACAATTAAGAGCAAGGATGAAGTACAAAACCTTTTTGCTTTTACCTGTGCATGCAAAAAAATTATATTTCTTGTTCGGGAGCTACCAAAATGATCAGAATTGCTTCTTTCAATGGGCTGTGATACTGAGACAGCACTCAGAACAGCATGTCGAAGTGTTTTCCAAGATGGCAGTGGTGTTGGACACTTGCACTCTTTGGAAAAACAATTGAATGTAAGCACTGAAAAAGTGATGAACAGAAAATAGAAATGGCAGTAAATTTTAGATTTTTTTCCCTGAGCGCCATGCTGGTTGTTTCAGATATGTTCTATCTTTGTGTAATACATAAACCAATACATATAACCAATACCTTTTATAAAACTAATCTTTTTCTCCCTTTGAGGCTTTTGTAAAAGTAGAAAGTAAATGCTTGACATTTTTGGTAATTTCTTTTCTGTTTTCAGCATGTATCTTAAGTGCCCCATCTCATATTTGTGGCTTTTTTATACCACATGTACCAGCATGAGAAAGACATTAGTAAACAGTAATGGTCACTCATGGTTTTGGGGCTCCTGAGACATTGTTTCTTCAAGATGAACTGAGTAGCCAAGAGCTAGAAATACAAGAACTGTGAATTCAAATTTTTGAAAGCATGTAGGAAATTATTATTAGGTTACTATTACTAAAGTAGTAATAATAATAATAAAAAATAGGTTAGAATAGCCTCTCTTTTAAGTGTCACTTTGTAACTGTTTCACAATATATTATTAAAAATAAGAGTTATAGATACAATGGCAAAGATCATAATGAACTACAAGTTCACAAGCAAGTGCTGAAATGCTTTGCCAAGTTGTAACTAAACTGAGCACATGCAAAAGGGCAAGTATGTAAACAAACGCCCTTTTCATTAAGGATAATTGATTTATATAATTGTGAACTATCAAGGGAACAAGTAACTAGTTCAGTCTTGGGCAGAACAGCTAGTTATTTCACTGGAAATGTGTTTAAAGGTTGGATATTTGAGTGATACTATCAATGAATGTTTCTATCTATAAGAATTGATATTTTTCTTCCCTGAAATTATACTTAAAATCCCCTTTTTTTTTACACCTAGGGCATCATATACTACAAGCACTGAAACTTAACAACAGTGATAAAAAACATTCTGTCAAATGAGTTGAACAAAAGGTTATGATGAGCCTATGGCAAATAGACTTCAGTGGAGCACTGAAGCAAAAATGAGGAGAAATGGGTTATTTTTCTTTGTTTTCCTTGCAGTGTGATATCATAGAATCACAGAATGTTTTGGGTCAGAATGGGCCTTAGTAAAGACTGTCTAGTTCCAGTCCCCCTGTAGTGGACAGGGACAACTTGTAGTAGACCATGTTGCTCAGAGCCCCATCCAGTCTGGACTTGAACACTTCCAGGGATGGGACATCCATGGCTTCTCTGGACAGCCTGTTTCAGTCCTCATCACCCCCACACTAAAGAATTTCTTCCTAACATCTTACCTAAACCTACTCTCTTTCAGTTAAAACCATTAGCCCTTGTCCTTTCACTACATGCCCTTGTAAAAATCCCCTCTCCAACTTTCTTGTAGAGCCCCTTTAAGTATTGGAAGGTTCTATAAGGTCTCCTTGGAGCCTTCTCTTCTCCAGGCTGAACAACCCCAACTGTCTCAGCCTGTCTTCATGGGAGAGGTGCTCTATCCCTCTGATCATCTTTGTTGCCTCCTCTGGACTCACTCCAGCAGGTCCATATTCTTCCTGTGCTGAGGACCCTGGAGCTGGACACAGTACTTCGGTGGGGTCTCAAGAGAGTAGAGTAGAGGGGGAGAATTGTCTCTCTTGATCTGCCATTATATTCCCTACTTGAAAAAAGCTGAGAGATAGTTTTCGACTTATGACTGCTCATAATTTTTTATGAACCAAGACTGGGCTAGATCACATTCTCCAGTTTATAAAAGAAAAGTAGGCTGAACTCTAAAGTTATATAGGTTGTATAGTTTCAAAGAAGTGGACTGCTATCATTGTTCAACAAGATCTTGGAAGGGAAATGATATGACAAGTCTGTCACAGACAACTTCCTTCAGGCCCCATCAATAGTACACTAATGAGATTTTTAAAGCTGCCATCTTTTCAACATCTATTGAAAAAAGCAAGGGCATACGAAGCTGGGGTCAGAGGAATCTTGCCTGTGTACTTGCAGATAATACAAATCAACTTTAATAATTATATTATTATATCAGGGCAGTATTTACGTATTATACTGCTTATCATACTATTTATGGTAAATGAAAAAAGACTGTACTTCAGGGGCTGCTCTCAAAGGGACCGTCATCATTGGCTAAATATGCTTAGCTCCAGAAGGCAGGGTGGAAATGTTGGAGCCTAATTAATTTAGGCTTTTAAGTTTAAATTTCAGGTGCAGCAGCCAGTCTGACAGGGAGCCTTGTTTTTCTGCCTGTATGGTTTTGCTGTGAAGAGAGAGTAATCGTGATGGCGCTCCGGTTTTGGAGTCACGTCCTGGCTCTTGTTTGAATTCACACAACAGTATTACTTGTGTTAGGCAAGAGCTAAAGCACAGGAATCAAATTTTTTGAAAGTCAAAACATTTATGTATGGATCCAAGCCATTTTACTAACCCTTTCGGATTTCAGTCAAGCTCTTTTGTAGCTATAAGGAATTTCAAAGAAGTAAGAGTAATTTAGAAAAGGAAATAATGGTGCCTGTAGCCTGTACTGTCTTGAGAAAACTTATAACTGTGTTTAATCCAGGTATAGGATCCCAATGTAATATTTTACAAAAGTCTGATAAAGGTGAAATCAATCAGAAGAGAGCTGCAATCCCCATTCTTTGTCTGGGTCCTTTCTGAGATATCTGACTATTGCAATGACACTGAGAATTAATCATGTTTTATTATTCCATTGATGCCTAAGCCACAGATCAGTCTTTGGTTGGCTTATGTATGTTTAAATCAAAACAAGAAGATGCAGTGGGCAGCTCTAGTGAAATTCTTATTCAGCAAACTGCATATGTTCACAAATTACTTATAAATATTGCAAATTGTACTCATCAGAAATCATAGCTGTAAGAACAGTGTGGGATTCTTGCAATTTTTTATGAGACTTGCACATAAATGATAAACAGACACAAGCAATAAAAATAATCACAGAATCACAGAACAAGCTGAGTGGGTACGGACCAAACAAGGATCATCGAGTCCAATTCCTGACCCTGCACAGCACCATCCCCAAGAGTCACAGCAGGGGTCTGGGAAGGTATTATCCAAACACTTCTTGAATTCTGCCAGGCTTGGTGCAGTGACCACTTCCCTGGGGAGCCTGTCCCATTGCCCAAACACCCCCTGGATGAAGAACCTTTTCCTAATATCCAACCTAAACCTCCCCTGACACAATTTCAGGCCATTCCCTTGGGCTTTCTTGCTGGTCACCATAAAGAAGCCACCAGTGTCTGCCCCTCTCCTTCCCCTCATGAGGAAGTTGTAACTGCAATGAGGTCTCCCCTCAGTCTCCTTGTCTCCAGGCTGAACAGACCAAGAGCTCTCAGCCACTCCCCATACGGCTTCCCCTTAAGGCCCTTCACCATCTTCGTAGCCCTCCTTTGGACACTCTCTAATAGCTTAAAATCTTTCCTACACTGTGGTGCCCAAAACAGCACACAGGACTCAAGGTGAGGCTGCCCCAGTGCAGAGCAGAACGGGACAATCCCTCCCTTGCCCAGCTGGTGATGCTGTGCCTGATGCCCCCAGGACATGCTTGACCCTCCTGGCTGCCAGGGCACTGCTGAGTCATGTTCTCCAGGACCCCCAGGATCTCATTTCCATGACACTGCTTTCCAGGATCTAATTTCCCAGTCTGTCCATACATAAAGGGTTGCCCCATCCCAGGTGCAGAATCCAGCATTTTCCGTTGTTGAACTTCATACAGTTGGTGAGTGCCCAACTCTGATTTGTTGAGGTCCCTCTGCAGGGCCTCTCTGCCTTTAAGGGAGTCAACAGCTCCTCCAAGTTTTGTATTATCTGCAAACTTGCTCAGTATTCCATCCAGTCTTGCTACATCATTAATGAAGATGTTGAAGAGCCCAGGGCCGAGGATGGAGCCCTCTGGAACCCCACTGTGACAGGTCACCTGTCTGATGTCACCCCATTCACTATAACCATTGTGCCTGACCTGTGAACCAGTATCTCACCCATCACATGGTGTGTTTATCCAGCTGTGTGCTGGACATTTTGTCCGGAATGATCCTCTGAGAGACAGTATCAAAAGCTTTATTGAAATCCTAACAGATTACATCAACTGGTTTCCCTTCATAACTAGGAGGGTTACCTTGTCATAAAAAGAAATCAGGTTTGATAAGTAGAGCTTTCCTCTCATGAAGCCGTGCTGGATGTGACCAATGACTGCGTCGTCCTTCAGGTGTTTTTCAGTACCTCCCAGAATAAAAATCCAAGGTTAGAACTAGATGGAAATAAGATGACTAGGCTCAAAATAAATGTGCAAGAGATCTGAGCTTTCAAGTGTTTATCCCAAGAGTGCATTCTGAGCTTAGAATGTCTTCTGGTCACATCTTCAGTTTACAACTCTTGTCAGGCACGTATACAAGCATGAAGCCTGGGAACAGCTGTGTATGTTTCCTCCTGGCCAGATGTACGTGGGTCCCAGTCCTGTAGCCTGTTTGTGCACTCTCTTCAGGCTTTGAAACTCTCTTCAAGGACCAGACACTAAGCATTTAGGGGTTTCAGCACTTTTTTTCAGAGGCAATTGTGTCCTTCCTGGAAGGTAGCTCTAACTGCTGGGTAGTACTCTGGAGTTAATACACGTCATGTTTATGACACAGAGTATTGCTTTCCTTCTCATCTGTTCTAGCTTGTAAAGTACGGAGACAACACTGAACATATTCCTCCTCAAAAAAAGAGAGTGGAAGAGCTTTTTTAGCTTGAAAACAGCACTGACCTTTAGCTGATAGAAGAAAAATGTACACACGTCAGCATATTTATGTGCATGTACGTACGTGTATGTAATCTTTTGTGGTATTTATACTTTAAAAATAGCCTATATGTTTTATAATTCAAGAGAAATTATAATATTTTGAAAATAATAGTATTAGTTATGATAGCCGGTATTAGGCTGTTCTTGTCTCTGTACTAACAGTACCAGTTAAATTGCTATGATGAGGAAAGCAATTCATAAATATTGCAGTAGCAGATGTGACTGAGCAAGTGGTTTGCAGTTCCAAGGCTATCACTTTGATTGATTGTAGTGACAGTAAAGTTGCTGGAGGTTATATTTTTTAAATTAGACTTGAATTTAAAATAGAATACTAGCTCCTTCTTTTGCGTCAGAATCTGTTATTTATTTCTGATACAAAAGAGAACATGATCTGGAAAAGTAGACATTACTTAGACTTAAATCCATGATTTTTAAGAGTAGTCTACCTAGAAATAGTTCACATTAATTGACTTTATTGAATTTATAATGCTCCAGATAATATATCTTGAGAAACAGGGTGAAGCATTTATAGAACCATGACGTAAAACGGTGTGTGTAGTGGTTTCTATTTGTATATCTGAGCAGCTCTGCTCTTCCCATTGTATCAGCAGGCCATGCCAAAGTGTCATCGTGCATCATGAACTGATTTCCAAAGACCTCCTTTTCCTGAGGCAGAATCGTCTTGTTCTAGTGCTGGGGCAGGAAAGTGATAAATATCTATCTCACTGATACTTGTACTGTTACTGTGGGTAACTCCCCAGAGCACAGCAGCGTCTCTTCATTAGAAGCATTATAAGCAATTTGTTATCATCTCTTCTGGATTTCATGGGGTCTTCTGAAATATTATGCAAAAAGTGATGATTTGATATTTTATTCAGTATTGAATCATGTCAGTTTCCTTTATAATACCTTTTTTTCCCACTCTTTCAATCTGCACAAAAATATTTTTCTATGCACATAATTATCTACACATATGGATTTTCTTTCAAGGTTATAGCTAATTTGATGCTGCTTTATCATCTGAAATTTATAATGTCCATCTCATGTTTCTCTTGTGTTAGACTTTAATTTCCTGTGGGTAAGGCAACTTAATGGTGAAATAGAGGAGTCACAAAAGTGATACACAAAACTTTGGATCCTGCCTACTAAACATAAAAAGAATATACTTCGGTCTCTTAGCAACACCTGCATAATGATTCAAAAAATACATACCCATTTTGGAAGAGATTCTAAGGCATATTAGCATAGTACTTTGATAAGCCATTCTTAGCTGCCTTGTAACTTCCATCTTCTGAATGCTGATCTTTTAGGAATACATGTCATTCCTGTTGATCTGCACCTAGGAGTGGGTATTTTTAATTTCAAGTGTCTGTTCCTGAATGTCTATTTTGTACAGTAAATGTCAGAAACTGTGCCTTCTCAAATAAGATGTACTCTGACATAAATAAGAAAATACTTGCAGATCAAAATAAAATTTTGACATTGCTAATTGAAACTGTTGCCTCTTCATACTAAATTAATGTTAATCTTGTGCCCCAATACTATGAATGAGCATTGAATTCTGGAGATGACAGAAAATGGGGTGGGGTAACTAATATGCCAGAGGGTCATGCTGCCATCCAGAAGGACCTCTAACAGGCTGGGGAAATGAGCTGTCAGGAACTTCATGAAGTTCAACAAAATGCACTCCTGCACCTGGGAAGGAACAACCCTAGGCACCCACATGTGCTAGAGACCAAGGAGCTGGGAAGTACCTTTGAGAAAGAACTTGGAGATCCTGGTGGTCTCCTAGCTGAATATGAGCCACCAATCTGCCTTGGAGCAAAGAAGGTTAATGGTTCATTAGACACGCTGCCAGTAAGTCAAGGGAGGTGACCCTTCCCCTGTGCTTCCAGCCCTGGCAAGGCCACAACTGGACTGTTGCATCCAGTTCTGGGCTCTCTGGTACAAGAGAGACATGGACATACTGGAGAGAGTTCTGCAGAGGGCCACAAAGATGGTGAATGGCCTAGAGTATTTCTTGTATTAGGAAAGGCTGAGAAAGCTGGCACTGTTTAGCCTAGAAAATCTTGGAGTGCTCTCACCACTGTGTACAAATACCTGAAGAGAGAGTGCATGAGGGATTGAGTCAGGCTCTTTTCAGGTGTGCTCAGTAACCAAACAAGAGGCAGTGGACGCCAGCTGAAATAGAGAAAGCTCAAGATAAATATCAGGAAAGACTTTTTCACTGTGAGGGTGACTAGGCACTAGCACAGCTTCCCCAAAGAAGTGTGGAATCTCTGTCCTTGGAGATATTGAAGAGCTGCCTGGACATGGTCTTCAGCAACCTGTTCTAAATGGGTCTGCTTCACCAGGGGTTTTGGACAAGATGACCTTTGGAAGTCTTTCAATTTCCACCATTCTGTGATTTTATGACCTCTCACTTCTCATTGATTTAATTTTGTATCAGCTTTTGTGCTTTGGTATGCAGGAAGCAAAAACAGCCAGAGAGAGTGCTGCAGGACTATATGCAGAGTAATCTCAAGAATTATATGAATTTTTCTAATTTTAACAGTCTACACTTGTGAAAAACTTTGCTTTAATATAGGAAAAGTCCCAGAAAGGTAGAGTTTAATACATACACTGATTTTATCTGTGGGATTTAGCCTGGCATTTTGTTCCTCTTGAACTGTGAACATTGCATGTATTTTCACACTGCTTTTCTTCAACAAACTGTTCCTACTAGGCACATACTGATTTAATCAAATCTTACAGCTGTAGCTGAGAAGTGTTCTGAATAATAATAAGGCTTTTATACTGAATATGACTTCATTTAGAAAATATTACTGATGCAAGATGGCAGATTCATTAAGCTGCCTAATTGGTCAATGTGCTTATACTTCAGAAAATTCTATTTTTTAAAGTTAGATGACTTGATTATCTAACAATATTTTATATACCTTGTTTTGCTTTACAGTGTTATTTGATGAATAGCTCTTGTGAACCAAAAAATTAAACCAATGATCCAGAATTATCTTCATCAGACAGGTGAGACTTTCCAGTTTGGTGCTTTTCTGCGTGAGGAAGAACATGGACATTTTACATGGAAACACAAGATTTATTCCTTAAGTAAGTTGGTCTCTCTAAGTTGCAAAGCATCAAGGATGCTTAATTTTTAGTTTGTTGAAAAGACCTTTTCCTGTCACTATGACCATTCCACTTGCTTGCTAGTATCCCTATTTCATTAGTGCAGATAGATGCAACCAAAATAATTATTTTTTCAATAACTAGACAAGGAGAGAAAAAAGGACAGCTGGACATTAAAGTAAATTTGGTCTCTTTGCTATATGTTGAATTTACTTTAGCCTATTGGTACATTTTTATGTTTAAATAACCATATTTTTGAAACTACTGCTCTCTGACTGAGACAGAACAACTGGTTCAGTCTTCCTCATGTTAGTAAAACCATAGTGTAACCTTGATACGTAAGTGTAGTGATTAAAGTTCTTGTTTGAAAGTAAAACATGAACAAAACTGCTTTCTATCAGATTTTATTAAATTTTTGCTGTAGCCCTTACTATTGAAGAGGGAAATTTTGGGAGTTCCCATTTAGTTTCTAATCTGTGGTTTGGTTGTCTTTCAATGTCACATCACACACTGAACCCATAAACTGAAAAAAGATTAATCACGCTCTCATTCTCAAGTAGACATTTCTCCCCTAAAATTCTGCTGTGTTTTTTCTAATTATGATCCCATTTCATGCCATCAATGAAATATTTTCATTCAGAACTAAGTCTAAGTAATAAAATATCTGTCTACAGAATGAACTGCCTAACAATTTTGTCGGTGGAAAAACTGAAAACATTTGCCATATATGGCAGGGAAATGACTTGACATTGGTCAAAAATGTGTAGAATCAAGATGCTAGAAATGGGCAATAATAAAACGAAAATCTCTGTTGCTCCATGCATTCATGCTGATTTAGAAGACAAGGTTATAGAATTTGCCTTAAGGAAACAGTGTATAGAACCACTGGAGCTTAGCAAGGTGGCATTTGAAGTTTATGCTCTGTACAAAATGAAATTTCAGTTGGGATCATTTACATTGTAGTAAGGAAAAATGTTCTAGCTTTTATGATTAGTTAATATAATGGCTGATTATTTATACAGATAATATTAATCCATACCTTTGGGAAAAATTCTTACTGATATTTTAGTCACAGAAAACAATGACCCAATGGGCATTGGTATTTTTTTCTGCTATGTATTTCTTTACAGTTTTAGGAAATTCTTATTCCTGTTTAGAACAGAGAGGGAAGAAATTTTTAGGTTGAATTTTAGCTGAGTTTTTTTCCATAGCTTAGGAGCAGAAGTCTTTAAACAGATTGTTATTTAGTCCTATATTATTAATTCTATGTTATTTAATCCTGTATTAATTAACTATGTGAGACTCAGAGTAGAGCTGTCTGAAATATTCTCCTGATATTTGGGCTCTCTATTGCCCCTTTTCCCTTTACAACACCCCACCTGCATTTCTGTCTGCATGATTGCCTTTCCACAGTCCAATACCGATATAAAATTTGGCAAGTTCTTACAGTTCAAAAATTTTTTATTTTTATAATAGATGCCTCTGGCATTACTAGAATAAAAATCAGCAAAGGAATGAAATTCATATGGAAGGGGGGGAAAATTGAGGCATTCCACATTTTTTGAAGAAATGCATTTATGAAGATGGATTTATTTTGAAAATATATATTTTCATGAAATAGTATTTCTGGAACATGTTTGGACTTTATTGAGCTGAAGGTTTTATTGATGCAAAATATACTTCCATGAAATCAACAAATCAAAGTCTGTCATTGACAGATATTGCTTAGCAGTGCATCCAAATAGACTACTTAACACTAGTTAATTAGTTGCCACTCATCTGAAAACCCTTACAATTTAATTCTTAATCTTTGAAATGAAGAAGATGGAAGTTTAAGATTGGTATGCATGACTTTTTCAAATTCCCTTTAGTGTGTCACAGAAGAAAATGCAGTCTAAAGAAAATGAGGTGTTTCATGACAGGGTGAAAAACAATATTTATACAAACCTTTTCAAAACCAAAGAAGAATAAACCCAATAAAATCAAGAAAAAATAGTTAGTAGGCTTCTTCAGGAAATTTTCCAGGCAGTGTCTGGAGTTTATTAGCAATTTTGTGACTAAGTTCATGTTTTGAATATCACTCTTTAGTGTCTGAAGAATCCTATAGTGTTAAGAAAATAGAAATTAAGTAGTTTCAGACATATACCAATGGAGTTATCAGGTATGGCCACTAAAGGAAAACAATGAGTCACCTATTTAGATAAAAATCTCCCTTGTTATTGTGTAGGACTTTGTGGCTACAATGGTTGTGGCATACAGTACCCCTGAAATTCTTCTGTGTAGCACTTTTTAATGAAAAATGGATAGGAGAGGTGTCAAGTTACCACTACAGAAATCATATTAATTATTCAGTATTTGTAAAGTTCTAACAGGATGAGACTCAGTTGTTGTAGTCAGTATTTTCAATCTTTCTTCTCTGACAGTGCGTGTAAGATGGCAGACACTCTATTTATCCATGCCCTTGGGTTTGTAATAATTACAATTGTCTGCTATTTTAGGTTTGTAAGAGGTAGTGCAGGGTAAGTTGGAGGTAGATGAGAAGTCAGATACATGGGTTCATTTGTCTTAATGTCCCTTATCAAAATATTAGTCTGATAACCTTTTTGACATTTCAGCTGTCGTATTTAACAAATAAATTAATTCTGCAACATAGGAGATTGCATTTAAAAGTATATGGTACCTGAACATTTCTTTCTGCTTTTCAGATTCTAAAAGTCACACTTTTTATATCTATTTGTCCAATTGCATCTTATCTTAAACAGTTGCCTTGAAGTTATGTATGTCATCACCATCCTTACATAGGACTTGTGAAACCTGAAGGAAAATAAGGTCGATGTTTCTTTCCATAGTGATAATAGGATTTTGTACAGAAATTCAGGAAAGCTATAATAGTAAAACTTTAAATTCAGAAGCTTATGTGAAATGTGATTTTTATTTATTTGAACATATGTAATTTTTATGAATATAATCCACCCACACCTTGAAGGCAGATGCCACTGGTATTTTCAGAGATTTCCCTCAAATCCTAATAAACACATCTGTGTACTATTTTTGTCTGTGTCAACATTATGAGATACAAAAAGATACATTAATCCTGTTACATGGCAAATTAGGCAATAAACTAAGGGCATTTCCATTCTCTAATAAACCAGCAAATATTTCTGGTTTGCCCTCCTTATACTAGAAGTTTACAGAACAGTAGAGGTGTAGAAAGCAATGAGAATGGAGTTGCAGAGATTTGGACACTATTTTATTTAAGTGAACTATGTTTGGGTTTATTTTAAATTTCATGTATTTCACTTAGAGAGCTCAGGGCTGTCCATCTTTTCAGCTTTAAAAATAAGGCTCTGTTTCAAAGGTGTGTGGTTGCTTTTGACAAGTGGATGCATGTTACAAAACTTGCACTTTCTGCTTCAGAAGGATGATTAACTGCCTCCTACTTACATACATAGACTGCTCAAGGCAGATTAATTAGCCTAGAAAAGAATTCTAAAAATACTTTTTCTTCTTATCAATTTCCCATGGAAACTTTAATACACACTCTATTCCTTAAAATTACTTACTGTTTTGTGGATAGCAGAATAATAAAAAAATGACCAGAGGTACTCTAGTGATTTAGTCCATTGTGCAAATATTTAGAAAGGTGTCTATTAGTTCATAATTGTTTTAAAAAGAGGCCATTAAAATCTAATACACCTCAAATTTGATGATGCCATTTTTTCAGCATATTGAACAACTTGTGAACAGTAGAAAATGGAGATGGAATCCCCTCACTACTTACTGCCTTTGGAGAGGTGTTTTCTTTGAACATGTGTAATACATCCTGCTTTTTGAATTCAGTTTAGGAAAAAGACTTATTCAGATAAAAAATGAAGAATTCATATTTTTCTACTTATGTAGTCTTGGAAAAAATGCTTTTTCTTTTTGAGATTGTTAGAATTAGGTCTTCGCAATAATACTCTGCTAGATAAAACAGGTTATTGGATCCTCTGAATTATTATTTTTCAAGAAATAGATCCTTTTACATAAACATTCATTTTAAGTTATTATTAAAATGGACCAGTATTTACACTAGCAGATCTCAACATTAAATATACACCCTGGCACTTACAAAAATTGCTGGAGTAATGTCAAAGTAATTTATAGCCAGTCTTCCAAGTTTGCTGCAACACCTGACTAGACAAATAGCAGCCCCATTGAGACAGAGACTTGTCTTTTTGGTATGTAAGTAATGAGAAAGGTTTCTTTGGAAGAGTGTTACTGTTCTGACTTAATTTCTTGTGCTATTTATGACACAAATAGTGTAAACACTGATTATACAAGGTTTTCTGTATTGAAGATTTTCTAGATTGGAGCCAAGTGGGGAGTGAAATGAGAGCAGTGAGAGAAGCAGAATATGTAGCCTGCTGGAGGATTTCTGAAGCTGAGTTTCACCTTTACATTAAGCAACAAACCAATGAATATTCTAGATAAATTGGACTGATCATCTTGGTTTATCTCCCAAGGACTTCATTGTTGCTATATTGCATCTGAATGGGTCAGATTTTTTTCTTTTCTATCTAGTAGGCATCTGATCTGATGATATAAATTACCCCAAAGCTTATGAAGTCCCCAGCACACTCTCAGGTAAAGGAGAGTAGCTAGGAAGGACATAGTGTGTAATATTAAATACTGTAAAAGTGCTTTTTGTTAGCTCAGGAATAGCCTTTCCTTCCCTTTTCCAAAACCCTGAAAAGTGGACAGAGCTAAAGTCAGGGGCATTGGTAATCCCTCTCTAGTGTGAGTGCCCGGTTAATGTGTCCTCATATGCTCAGAATTAGAATGATTTATGAATTCATTGGAGTTTCTGCCTGGGAGTGCATCTCACTGGCTCATATTCACACACACAAGCCAACGTGCACGTGACTGCTGTAGACCCACTGGTTTAACCCTGAACTGCCATGAGCTTTTTCAAAGGAAGTTAACGTAGACTTTTTAGAAAACCCTAACAAGAACACCAAATCTGTTCTCTCTAAGATTCAGTAGTGGAGATGGATATTTTCAAATTTTCTTGACTTTGTCAGAAATTGAGTTTATTTCATATCGGTAACATTTCAAATGTTGTTATAGCTAATAGGTAAGTCATAGTTACAGCTATAACTATAAAAAAAAGTTACAGAAAATAGGGAAATAGATGGCTTTCAAATGACCAAAACCTGATATCTTTGAAACTTGTTTTGTCAAACTGTGCAATCCTTTATTCAAGTAAATTACTGTTCTTAGTTCAACAACTAATGCAAACACCAGCCATAATAAGTATATTATCCTTCTGCTACAGGATCAATTTTCACATTTAAAATTTTCAGTCAGACACTGCAATAACATTTAAAAAAACCATGGCCAAATTCTTCATTTACAAAGTTTTTGTAAAACCAAAACAATAAACCTAGAAATAAGTACAAATTCAGTTCAACAAAATATGACACTATAAAACGAAAACTACAATAAAAAGATGATAAGCAAGATAGATACTGAAAGTGAAATTACCTGTCCTTGCATTCTGCTAAATAGGTATTCAAATTGTTGTAGTACTAGAACTGACTGAGAGAAGATAAAGGACTCTGAAATAATAAAAAATATGAAGAGTTTACACAGAAAATATATTTTTTGCATCTTAAAATGAAATAGGTAGTTGTGTTCAAGGAATGGTGCCAGGCAGAAGATTTTAAGTAAACAATATGAACTATTTTTGAAAAATATATACTTACATGATGGAACCTGTTCATAAAGCTGTGGTGGTTAAAAGAATAAATGGGACTAGTAAATGGATTAAGCAAGTTAGTTAACTAGAGCAGGCCAGGCAGAGCCATAGTCTTATTTCTGCAACATGAAAAGACAGAGAAGTGAAAAAACATTTTGTATTTTTCGTAATTCACATATTCCCAATTATTTGCTACTGGCTTCCTTCAGAAAGAAGACATGGGAATATTTGGATCTATCATCACAGTTGTTGGACTACCTAGGAGAAAAGAAACTAGATATGTCTTACTTACACAGCTTTTGAAAAAGAGAGATCACAGGACTAGGTTCCTTCAGCTTCTGAGGGAGATGATGGGCATGAAAATCACACACGTGCAATGCCATTGGTGAGACAGAAAAGAAAACGTTTTTCATCTTACACTGTAAAAGATGGCACAGTAAGAAAACCAGACCTTAGTTTTGAACCCCTTTGACAGCTGTTAAATAACAGCTAATCCTAAAAGAAATGGAGATGTTAAATCAGGCTTTCAGAAATTTATGAAAGCATTCTTGAAATGCCTGCTGTGCATTTGTCTATCTATTTTGGGACAAGGATTGTTATTTTCCTTATGCAAACCCACACTGGACATTATGAGAAGACACTGGCATAAAATAGTAAATTTTATTGAGAAGATTCCAGTAATAAAATGAAGAAGCTTTCTGAAAGAAATAATTTGGATCACATCAAAAAAACCTATATGAAAGAAACACACAAAAATTAAAGTACTTGAAGGTTTTTTAAAGAAGCAAAGCTTATTCTAAAAAACCAATTATCTGCATGATAAAGTATATGAATTATATAATTTATTGAGTATAGTCTCTAGTCACATTAAGGATTTAGTTTAGCATAATGAGCATTTTCTTATGGTGAGAACAGCCAAGCACTGAAATAGGACTGCATAGAAATGTCACGTAATTTCAGCAACAGATGAACTTTAAAATCACTCCTGACAAAGGTTAAAAATGGAGCATTTAGACTTGATCCTGGTTTAAAGGAATAAGATGGACTGTATGCACTTTCCCATTCCTTTTCAACTCTACTATTAAAAATTTCTATTATTTTATAATTTAATGAGAGTATCAAACATTTACTCAGCTTCAGTATTACCCAGTGCTAGATCCCAAAAAAGGACTTTGCTGAAGATTAGATAACAGAACTGAGATCCCTCAATCCCAAGTGAAGAGCCTGAACATCCTGATTAATAGCTGCCAAGTCCTGCAAACGTGTAAGCACCGAAGTGCTCTTGAGGATCACACAGGTAGCTGAAGAGCCATGAGATCCTTCTCCATGTGTGCTGCAAAGATATGCAGCTGTTCAGGCATCACAATGCAGGCAGACAGGTGACTGCTATATTGTAGGGAGACATGAGCAAGCTGCAAATCAAAGCTGGTCTAAGTCACCATTGGCAAAGTAGTCACAGAATAAGGGATTTTTGTGCAGGCAGTTTACCTTGCTTCTCAGACAGTGCACAGCTATGTCAGGAACACAAATCCTGTAAACAGCGTTGTCAGACTTGACATTACTGCATACTGTTTACCTCCCCATAAGATAAATCTGAATCTGAAAACTGAGTAGTTCTTGATCTCTCTTGATTGAAAAACTCACACAAGCAAATGTGCTCTGAAAATATCTGTTGTACAATCTCTGATCTGAGCTCATGATACACCATATGCATTTGACTTTAAGTTCAGGCACACAGTGCCTCTTGTCTATTTATACACCCTTCAGATATGTGCAAATGCTAAGAAAAGCAAGCAAACCCAGTAAGTCTACATAGGCATTTCTCTTCTTTTTAAAAACGTGGAGATTGTGGGCTATTATCCTCTCTTTCCAACAGCCCTTCAGCTTACAAGAGACTGGGGAAGAATGGGAAGAATACTGTTTGCCTCCAAGTGCTTCAAGCCCATATCTCCACCTCCCTAGACAGGGGTGAAACTTAAGATCATACACTACTCTCAAGCCTCCCTTTTGAAATATTTCCACTCTTCAGCAGAATAAGAAAATGAAAAAAATCCTGACTTTATTGAGTGGTTGGAGGAATTCTGTTGTCTGCTGTGTGTGTTTCAAGGACAGGGTACATTGATTAGTGAAGAACTGAAGAGAGAAATATGTTTTAAATACTGGTTCTCTGTAGAAATGCCTGGCTCTGTGCTACAAGTGTTGCCCAATACAATAAATGACATTTATTTTTATTCTGAAGCACTACGTTAGAAACTTTTACAATAAAGCAGATATCGTAATTCTGCTCAGCTAGTTTTCATGTTCTGTGTCTGAATCTTGGCAAGTTGTTGCTGAAAATACTTGTTATATTTGCCTCTCTGAGACACCTCACTACAAAAACAAAGTAGGGAGCCAATGCATTTAGCCCAAAGATCTGGAGACAGCTGTGGAAACCAGGCATCTAGGAATGTAGGCAATATCTACTCAACAGTCACTGTCACTGGGGTTTAGGAATGTAGCTCATAGTCCAGAACTGGTGGGCTTATTTTATATGCTTTACTTTCCATGTAAGGTATTGCTTCTATGTGTAGAAGCAACTTCACTGGGATTTATCAGCTTCCTACTGGTGAACATTTACCAAGACCATAGACTGGCTCTGAAAATTATTGGCCTTGAAATGGACCTTATCCTATCCCTTCCATATGTTCCTGAGAGCTATCTAATGATATTGTTCTCCTCTGGGGAAAAAAGTGTAGAGGATGTAAACATCAAATAAAGCTATGCTTGTATCACATGCATAGCGTTAAAGCTTCACAAGCTTTCCTTTCTAATTTCTATAAAAGTACCTATGTTTCCTTGAGAAATGAGTTAATGTTGTTTCACTGCTTCGTCTTCCAATACTTCTACCCAATTATTTCAATTAATTCAACTTCTTAAATGGGAAGAAACTATGTGAATTTAACTTGCCACTAGAAAAACAGTCCTTACAGTCAGATCCAGCAAGTTAGAATAGTCTTCTAACAGAAGAAACAAATCTCTCCATCTTCAGTAACTTAAAATGATACTAGGCAAAATATTCCATCACTGCACTGACAGTTTATATAACAGTTTTCTTAATTTGTCTGTTCTTCCTGTTGATCCAATGGTTTTTTGAGTAACCTTTCTGTAATAGATTTCAGGGCATGGCTGGTTTGCAAATTAAAAATAGAGAGCCTTGTATGTCTCAATTAGATTTCTAATAATAGAAGTGAATATTCAGTACGCAAAATTTCACAGGCGCTTTTAATGAAATTAAATGGGTAGATCTGTCTAACAGATTCTTGCTTTCTTTTTTTTTGATCCAGTGACTTTAAGTATTTGCACAAAAGTTTCTAGCATACCAGTATAACAGAGCTTGTAAACATTTGGGTGTGTTTTTTTCCCACATTATCCTGTTAAGAAGATTGAGTCTGTTTGTCCTTTTGGTGGTAGGGAATGTAACCCACACTGACAGGTGCTGGGAGATCCACATTGATAGTGGCAAGTGGCAGGAGATGGGAGTCTTTACCATGGGCCAATAAGTGAATTCCTGTGTACTTCAGAGCCTTTAAAAACCTTCCACATATTGAATTCATAGAGCTGATTTGTTTATTTCCACTACAATTTGTTGTGTTACGTTCATGCTATGAATGAAAATGCAAGTCTTTCCTCCAAAGGACATAAAGCTGTAGAGTAAGTTAAGCTGGAAGGGAACTTTGGACATTTTTTCTAGTTATTGCTCCAAGGCAGGACCAATTACAAAGTTAGATCAGGGCCTAAAGTTGCACTGATTCTAATGTGACAAAAAGGTGAGAGAGGCCTGTCTTAACTAAAGGCTTGAAAACATATATTTTTACTTGCCACCAGTGTCTTTTCTAGGGCAGAAACTTTTTTATCTGTTTCTTTACAGTCAAATTTTAAAAGGCTTTCCTAGCTGCACAAACTCCACATGGTCTTACTGGAATGCCTTGAAAGTCACCTTTTCTGTCAGTTCTGAGGTCTGCTTTTGGATCTGCACCTTGCTGCAAATGAGCTCCTTCGCATTACAACCTACTCTCTCAGCATTTACTGCATATTAATATTTTTTTCTCTTGTAGAACCAGACCATATTATTTTTGCCATTCTCTCCCAATTTATTGTATTATTGCAGCTGCATCCAACAAGCATGCATGGTGTCCTAGGTAACCCAAAATGTTATTTGTAGTCCATATCTATCTGTGCCCCAAAATTGTTACTGTCTCTTAAGGCCTGGCAGTGCAGCCAGGAATGGAATTGCGAAGTCAGGAGGTACCAGTCCTGTGAAAAGTCAGGGTTGCCTAAGCAGGCTTGGCAGTGTGGAGCTGGGTCTGGAGTGCCTTTTTCAGTGCTTGGGCAGGCTGGTTTCCCCCTCCCGACACACGCACAGCGCTGAGGACAGCGGTACCAACACCCGCGGACTCTGACAGGCAGCAGGAGGAAGCTGTGGGTGGCGGCGATGACCCCACACATGCCGGCACTTCTCATCCACCACCAGAACTGATCCATAAGCTCCTGCCTTCCTGGGAGGGTTCTTTCTGTCCACCATCTTTTCCCTTTGCCCCCTGCACCATGGGGTTGCCTGGAGGACACCATCCTGGGGGAGAGAGCTGACACCATTCTCCCTTTGTCTCCCTGCACGCAGTTGGCAGTGGGGGCCGCCATCTTGGAAGGGGGGTACCCCACCATTCTGGGTGTCTCTTTGTTCCCCTGGAATTTGTGAGATTTAGCAATTTTTTATCTGGTGATTATTCACTGTTAATTTTTTTTTTCACGTTGTTCATTTGCTTGTTAGTAAACTGTTAATTTTTCACTTATATCTACTCGTATTCGTATTGGTGGAAAGAGATTGGTTAAAACTGAGGGGATGTAACTCATTTTAGAGTGTCCACCTCTTTAAATTGTCTTAAACAAAGACATGGTTTCTTCCAAGAAGGAAAACTCTTCTAGAGATTCTCACTTGACCAAGGGCAAAACAGGCAAGATAAAGGAGAACCTCGCCGGCTTCGAAAATAAGATAAACAGTTAATGATACACTGAAAACAGGCAAATGTGATGCAACCACCGCAGTGTTCTTAAGGAGTATCTAAGGGACGTTAGTTTTCTAGGGATCCCAACCACAGATGAGTTGTACCCGAACAAAAAGATTAAGCTGCTTTTTGAAAGAGGTGAAACCCGGTTTTCTTCTCTTTTAAATGTCCCAAACCTTCCCAACTCTGGAGCTGCTTCTGGCAACAAATTGCATTTAGTTTCTCACATGTAAATTGCCTGTTAGCTGTTTTGTGTAATTGACTCTGATTGATCTAATTTAGGTAAATATTCTGGATCTCATTAATTACTTAGAACCTTAGCTCATATTCTCCATGAACATGATGTGAATTACTAAGTTTCTTCAGGCCAAAAAGAGACTTTTTAAATGTTTTAATAAATGTTCTGAGCCCTTTTAACAAATAAATAATAAGAAATACTAGACATCTCTCTGTTAAATGATCTGGTCTATTAAACAAAAAAATGTTGTTGTCAGAGGCACAAATGCTTGTAATTTTTCACATATAAAATTCATAACAACTTCTATTTAATAATACCTCAACATGGGGAAGGCCAGCCAGATAGATGACAATTATATCTAAACCAGAATGCATTTAAAATATTTTAAGCATTTCTTGGCTTAAATAAATTCTTTATGTTTTCTTTTCTAACAATTTAACATTTCATGGGCTAAGATTTATACAGAATAATGTCTCTGAAATAAAGCATTCTGGGACCTATAAGGTAACTGACTCAGATATTAAAAAAAGCTATTTATTAATTTCAATTATCTATAAATTGAGGTTTAAAATATTTTTTCCTATTATCCAAAACTTTTAATGCGGCTTTATATTGCCTCGATGAGGGGTTACATTCTTTAGATCTCAATGTTTAGCCAGCCATATGATGGAGAGGGATTATATTTGCTTTTTTTTCTTAATGAAAGATCATGGCTGATTTGCACACACACATGTGCCCTTTAATTGCCGTAATTTTCCAATAGTGCATTTCTTAATATTTGCCTAAAAGGATAAATTCTCAGATATTGAGGGATTAATAGACATTAATAAACATTAATAAACACACTTTGCCACAAACGAGGTAATAAGCCTTGCAGTGACTTTTAACAGATGATTCCAGTCTGATATTTTCTGAAACTCCAGGTGTTACAGGAAAAGGGGGATAATCACTGGGGCTGTGCTAGGTATTTTTGCAGTACAACTGCCTTATGCCATGCTCTTGGCTGGTCAGGCCCAAGGGCAGACTTACATCATGGATAGCAGGTGTATAATGGTGACTACAGGCTGTCATTTTGACATCTCCAGAACTGCCCAGAATGCCTTATGTGCGTGACATTTGCTTACAGTTCCCATCTTGAGTGACTTTCCTTGAGATGGCAGTGTAAGAATAGGAGCTTGAAATCATAAGCAGCAGTGGAAGATGCTGTCAGTGGGATCCCTGACAGTGACCACAGCTGGTCTGCTCACAATCCCTATGGAGCCTATCCTCTGCCTATTCACTTGTCTTGTTCCTCTCTGCTGGTAGTAAGTTGAAGCTATAATTTCCCTTGCTGGAGCTCCAGATCTTTATTCACTCTAGCCATCTAATCCCTGTCTATGGACTGAGAGGAGTTCCAGAGTGTGCTGCAAGGATGGCTGCAGTGTAATCTTGGAATGTAGGAGAGAGGGAGTCTATATGATGTCTAGAGCCTGTGGCATCAGGGAGGAAGGAGAATCAAAGAAGTTCCTCAGTATACCACACCTGTAATCAATTTGTTTTTGCCACAAAACCACAGAAAACAGTGGTCCTGCCAGAAAGGTGATTTCCAAGATTTCAGTTTGTTTCCCATGAGGAGTAAACCAAGCTTATTTTTAAACCAAGGCCATGCCACAGAATCTGTGGCTATTTACATGAGTCATCTATGGATGCTTAGACATGTCTATGCTCTTGTCAAATACATACATTGGATATGGTTTCTAACATTGCTGGAGGGCTGGGCTCTGCTGGACCGCTGAGGTTTGAGTACTAAAATAGTCTAACAGTCTTCCTTCTGGGCTGAATGGCAAAATAATCTAGCTAGGCTGTCTGTATTCCTCCTTCCTTTGCCAGTTCTGAATTACAAACTGCTAAGCTTAATGGAAACACTATCTATCCCCTTATCTGTGGAGAGATATGCTATCTGCTCTTAAAACATCTGTTCCATTTATTTTTCATGGCTTTTACATTTTCACTACTTAGTATAAAAGAGTTAAGCACAGATTTCTAAGATTTGCTTTCAAATTTTCGGTCTTCACAGGAGTGACTATCAGATGGAATTCACTTGTTTTTGTATAGTTCCACCGAGAATGAGCATTTCTGTAAGTTTGTTTTATTCCTTTCTAAGTTGTTGCTGATTACCTCTATGATCTGATTCAATATTCATTGTCTCAGACCTGAAGGCTACTGATGAGTAACTTAAGTGGAGCTCTGTGGGAGACTCTTTTTTCCTGTGTGGATGGTTATGGACAATGACTGACAATGAAAGATTATGCTCTTTTCCAGAAGATTAATCAATCATGATACAAAGTGAACATATAATTATTTTTCAATTATATTCTAAATAGTTGACAATTGAACAATTTTGTTCTTGATGTGGGATAACTCCTAGAAGAGTAGAAAGTCTTTGAAAATTCACATCTCTCTGGGACGATCTAACACACCGTGAACCTTACAAGCTTCCAGGCTTAATGGGCTTTCCTTCTAGCTTGCCAGCTCTAATTAAAGGCAAACTCTGTTTCAGTATGTTATTCTATTAACTTGTGCAAAATCACTCACATTTGCATGAGCCTGTCAAATCTCATATTTGATTCTGTCTAGTCTCCTGAATGAAGCAAGAGATTTCCTTTCTTTTTCTTCTGGCCATTGTGGTCTTCTGAATTAATTTTTCTAACTTTGCTTCTACAACTGTGAACCTGACAGGTAGTACATTTCTCATTAACAAGGCATTTGCTAGTTCTGGTATCACGCTGCTACTTTTCTTCATGCCACAGTAAGACTATTTCCTCGTCAAAGAAAAAGTAAGTTGAAGGGTCTTGGAGGCTATCTATATAAAAATGACTACAGAATGGCACAGATTCTACAGACAGAAACTTGACAAAATATTCTCCTGTTAGCAAAGAAATACTAATTGAATTTCCATTACTTTCAATTCCTTTACATCTTAATAGGCGTTAGTAACTTTAGTTGTGATTATGACATACAATCCTTAAAAGTACCATGGAAAATGCAGTGATAAGCCAGCAAAACTATTCCTGCAAACTCTTTATAAAGATATTGGCCTTTACTTTGAAAAATTGGGTAATGACAATGTAAAACATCTGACTATCTTTTCTTGTTAGATATATTTGTTATATTTACTTTTACAATTAAAACATAAATTTAAGAAAGGAGCAGAGTCTGTCATGACTCTAATTCTCTCCATCCAGAAAATTTGCAAACAACTTTGCAGATCATACATTTTTACTCTGCTGATAAATAGTTCCTTTATAGTGAAATAGAAAGCTTATCTTTGTAGAACAATTCTGTAAATATGTTTGAGGCAGATACTGTAGTGTATGTATTGCATCAAATACAAATCCTAATGGGATTTTTCAGATTGATAAAGTGTAATTATAGACTTCAAGTTTTAGCTAGGACCATTCAGCCATATGTTTAATTTGTTCCTACTGCTTTGCAATATTTGAGTGCCCCACTGGGCACTAATGCCACTGAGAAATGATACTCTGATTTAGTTTATTAGGCAACAGCAGAACTGAGACACTGAGAAACAAAGGATCCAAGTTAAAATCAATTGAGAAATTAAAATATTTGGTCAGCTTCAGCTGACCTTGGATCACACCCAAGCTTATATTTGAGACCTGAAAAGACTATCATTGGCAAAGAGTCTCTTAAGCAAAAAATTATTCTATAATGCAAGGGGAATACGATTTTTAATCAGTGGAAGTGATATGAACACTGATTAAAAATCCTATGTATATTGTCATATCACAATGTCAGTAGTTGTACTAGACAGTCACCAAGAAAAAAATATCATCAGTAGCTATCTCCTGAAAGAAGCACAATTAACCTGACACAGATTTTCTTACTATTTCTTACTATTCTTATTTCTTACTATTCTTATTTCTTACTATTCTTATTTCTTACTATTCTTATTTCTTACTATATACTAATTGAAGAGTATTTGATTTGTGATTACAACAGAATTACTATTCCTGAAGCCTTCAGGAATGTATGTATGTATGTGTGTATGTGTGTGTATGTGTGTATGCAAGTATGTATGAGGACCATTTCCTTGCTGCAGACACTTTAATAAAATAATATCAGCAAAGAACTCCTACAGTGAATGCATTCATGCATCTGTTAGTACGATTAGCTACAGTTCCTGAGTACACTCAGGAAAACTGTCTCCTCACAGCAAGAGTTCATACAGCATCTATGATAGAAGGGGTGCAGGATCAATCTAACATTAGTGCACAAAATATTGTACACACAGGTTGCTGGAAATGTAAATGTTAAGTTGGCAATGTATTATAAAAAACCTGGTAGACTTTAACTGATACCACTTAGCTCTTCGAGAATTTACTATGGATTTACATATTGAGGATGACACTAAGAAATTCTAACATTTTAGTAATTTTTAAGGCTCTTTTTATCCTCTGATACTTGTAACTGTAGTGAACTTTAGTATACCCAGCTCCAGCTTCTGTCAGATTAAAAAGCTCCCCAATGCTCATTACAATTATATGTATCAGAGCAACATCTGTGTTAGAAAACAAGTTATAAATTCCCTAATGAAAGAGGTCAAACAAATGAAAACCTTCAGCTCAAGGTCTTGTGTGCTATTACTCAGATAAACTCATCTGCTGGGATGCTCAGTAAATAAAAGCAATTTAAAATTTTTTACTCTTAAAAAGAGAGAAAAAGGCAGAGTAACCTAGTGTTCCACCACATGGGATTTCATCATTCTAATGGATGGATTTGGAGCACTGCAATTACCCAGCTGCTCAGTATTTTGTTATGTCAGTTTTCCTAGTATAGTTCTTCCAGACCTGTTCTTTATGTGTTTGCCTCTGGCCATCACAGCATGCTCTAAGGTGCCATTTTTCCCATTTGGCCATGTTCTTTGGATGAAAATTTATTTAGCTGTAGTAAGCAAAATATTCTGCAGACAAATTTCTCACCTTCCAGCCCACGTCAGTAATTTATTTAGTCCTTTCTCTTAAATTTTCTGTTCTGTACTGAGAGTCATTTGACAGATTTTTAACATCATAATTATGGAAAAGTCCAAATAGTAGCTTTCCTTGTATTTGTATGTTTGTTAACCAATCAAAATTATTCTAGTAGTCAGGTGTAAAAAATGTCAGTGTAAGGGACGTGAAGAAAGAACTGTTGATGGAGCAATAGCAAACTTTTATGTTCTAATACAAAGTAAATCCCCTTGAACTTTAATCTTAAGTGTTGGAACTTTAGATCAGATTGTCCAACAGATTATTGGACAAAATTCTATGAATAACCCGTCTTAAAAGATGACTTTTCAATTCTGTCTGTTCCCAAACAAGATCTTACACAAGTGTTGGGTTATGAAGCCACGTGTTGCAAGTTATAAGAAGAATTTCAGCTGTATCTCATAAGTTGTTGTGAAATCTCTGTTATGGTTTTTCAGTCCACATACGCATTTTCTGATTTTTTGGCTGTCATACTTTATTTTCTTTCCTTTTTACCTATGAATTTAACATTGTACATGTTGCTATCATATTTGAAAAATTCTTGTGTGGCCTTCCATTACCTGTTTATATCTTACCTGCTTAGATTTAAACTCTCTGAAGCAATTCTAAAGAATAATATCTGTCTGTTGCTGCTTTTCTTGAAGCAGTCTGAGTCATAAATAACTTTTTAAACAATTAATATATAATCATAACTATGAATTATTAATTTCAATTATGGTGAAAGAACACTAATTAAAGATTAAATGATTGCTTACAAATACCAAAAAGGCTCAAACCATATGAAGTTCAAAATTATTGTATGCACAAAAGGTACTTTAATATAATTTCCATCACTTCAAAGAATGGCATTCTGTTTTTTTCTTCTGTCACATAAAAGACTACCTGAAATCAATGAAAATTGTGGTTAAGGTGACTGAGGTCTGAAGTGGCTTGACTTTTGTGTCTCTGGTGAATAAGCTGACCAAGCCTTGTGCTTTGATAAGCAGGTGAATACAGAATTATCTTATTTCTGTGTGCAGTTCTGCTGAGACAGTCTGTTAGGTGACTACATTACCTAAGCTATAATTTTAATACATTGGTAGATATCTGGAATTGGAGAGTCATAGGTTCTTATTGGGTGTCCTGCATAATTTCAGGTTTAAACAAATCCAAGAATTATACAGGACAGGGAAAGAAGTCTTTGGCAAAAGCAAAGATATGGTGACATGAAAGCCAAAATTGAATATGGTACTTAGTGTTTGGTAAGCCAGCAGAATCTGTTAGTGTTGTTCGGGGGGATATCTGCCTTTTTTCAAGTGGTAGTAACAGTTCAATAGGTCTTCATTGATAGAACTACAGTATTTCCCTTATGAACCACAAAGAAAGGGCAATGGTCTGCACCAGCCAATTATTACCAAACAAAGTCAACTCACTGACTTCACACTGGACATCCCAAATATGAAGGACACAACATAAAAAAATTCATAAAACTTAATGCAAGACCTATATACAATGAGTGTTACTTCGCATCTCTGAGAACTTTTTATAACAATTTTGTGATCAAATATGAGGATACTGAGCACTGAAAGAGGATTTAGAAATTGTGGGTGGGGTGGATGGTTAGTGGCCGAGGGTGATTTGTCTTTTCAGCCTCAGCACTGTGCTGGATACCTGCTGTGTCTGGAAAGCTGTGGCAGAAAGTCCTGTATTGATTCCAGCTTTCACATCCAAGGTGATTTTTGGAGTTGTATGGATGAGCTAAAAGTTGCCTGGACACAGATATTTTTCCTCTCTGAATCCTGCAGTTCTGCCCTGTGCTTCCAGGAATCAGGGTGCCACCTGAGTGAGTTTTGCACTTCCCTTTCATAGGTTTATATCTTTTAGTGAAACTAATTTATTCCTTCCAATGAAGGATTAAGAAGAAGTGCAAAAAAGGGAGGAAAACATTGTGGAGACAATAGCTCTTCCAGTCGAAAAAAGGACTCATTCTTTCTGGCTTTCCCTATCTTTGCCCTGCTTAGAGCATCTCTAAGTGGATTACCTCAGACCTTACTGATTGAGAAATAAAATGCAGGATCCAGCCAAGGGCATTTCTGCCTTTGAATGTGTTTTCGTTATAGTTCATCGTCCAAACTTCTCTGAATACACATCTCCCAGGTTTCCTTGTCCAACAGCTTTTTCTGTTCTGAACATTAATCACTGGTTACCCCAAGTAAGTCCAAATGTCCTCTAACATTTATAATGACAGATATGCCGCTACTTCAGCAGCTTCCGTATGTCCTTCCTCTCCTGGCAGGGCTCCTTTTGTCCCCCTGTCTCCTGGCACAGATCTGCTTTCAAGAGTTAGTATTCCTTTCACTTTTCTGTTTGGCATTTCCATTCCTCTTGTCATTAATAAACATCTGTTGCTCGAGTTCTGTGATACACTATTAATCATCCAACTAAAGTTACCAGGTATTTTTTTTTCCTTAATCAATTTTTCCCTGCTTCTTCTTGCACTGTCACTTTGATTGTGTTTGAAAAATACTGCTGTCTGTAGATTATTCTAAGCAAAGATTTTCTTCACTTTCGTCAAACTGGAAGATGTGCAAGTATTAACAAAAAATGGAAGTTCTATTAACCTTCACTTTCATGACCCAAATAAAATTCAATTGGAACCCAAAAAATATAAAAAAGCTTTTAGAAATATTCTTTCAGGAGAAAACCCAAAATTTAATAAATGAGAACCGATTAATTTATTTCTCTATTCTTGGCCTTCAGTCTGAAAAAAATTCTTTCCTTGAATTACAGATAGATTTTTGTCCCTTTAAAATTATCAGTTGTAGGTTTTCCATAGTAACACAATTTAAAAAATCAGTTCTAAAAAGACTTGAATGATATAGCTTACCTAAGATTCTATGGTGTAATTGAGTATATTTCTTGTACATTCCTTGATCTGGAAGTGGAATTTCCAGTATCTACCTGAATTTGCTTTGATTTCAATGAGAAAATTTCAGTAGCTCATCCATTTTCATTAAATTTATTGAAACTGTAAGTCATTGTAAGTAGATGAGTATAATAAATGCTAAGACCCATGTATTCATTTAAAAAAATTTATTTACCTACATCTCCAGAGTTTGAAGCTACACAACTGCTTTTAGTAATCAATCAAAGAATTAAAAAACTGCATATAATCAAATATTATATTTTTAACCCCAAACCATTGAAGTCAAACCCGAAAGATAATGGCAATTACTTCTTGCATTGTAGGTAAAGTTAAACTGTATCTTTTCTTCAAATATAAAGTATTATACTTTTCCTCTGTCCATTCCTGAACACTAGTACTTAGCTAGTATTCCTGGTAGAAAATAGAAAAATACTTAAAAGTTTTTCTCATGAATTTCCATTCTTCAGTTGAACTAGAAGTTAAAACAATGCAAAAAAGTTGCTGCATTAAGCAGCCTTTTAAATTCAGGTACAGAAAGAGTAATAAAGAGTACTCCTTCCTACTAATTTATTGGCTTATTTACTATTAAAAGATATACATATAGATGTTTGTACAAGCTAAATTTAATTCATATAATTTCTGTTCTGAATAAGGCTGAAGTGTTATGCTTTCATTGAGAATGTGCTCGTGTGCCTGAATGTCCTTTCCATATATATGAGCACTCATGACCTACAGCACCAAGAAATTAATAGTCTGCACTGCCTTTCCAAAGACAAAGTCGAGACGCATGAGTCACTTTACTATTGATTCAGGGATTGGCGCTGCCAAGTTGTTACCAATAAAGTAATTTCCTAAAATCCTAGCAGTCGTGGTCTAAAATTTATCACTGTCTTTATGCAGCAGAACATCACTATTAAAAGACAGAAGAAAATTAATTAGAAATCCGGTGATGTTCAGATGGCAGTAGCAAAGCCCCCTGAAATAATGCAATATATACAAGAAGAAGATATGCTGATAGTGGGGAAAGAAACTGTAATGGTTATATGTTTTTTTCTCTAAAAATCATGAGGGAAAAAGGATTTAAAATGGTGATTCATCTGTAGTATTACAAATCATATTATAGTTCAAGAAAAAAATTTAATTGGAATAATCCCAGACACAATGTTCTATACAGTTAAGGTAAAATAGTCTATTCACAGACAAAATGTAGGGTTACCTAAAGAGTTTCTTATTTCTGAGAAATGGTTGTACATTAATCAGGTGGTGGTCAGATCCACTGTGTTATTTTCAGCACTCCTGCTCTACCACGGAGAAAGCCCATGTCATTTCCCCTTTAAATATGACCTTATCTACCTTATTGCTGGGGTACAGAAGAAGCCTGTACGATCCTACTGTAATTTAACTATAAAATTACTGTTTTTTTCACACCAATATCTTAGCAAGGAATTCTTCAGTTACTGATATTGTTTTGCTGCTTTGTTTTCTTGCTTTCCAATGTTACTGTTTTGCTATAGAGCCAGAATTTGAAGGCTCAGAAACATCTTCTGCAGATATGTCAGTCCAACATTTTAACCAAGAAATAAGCAAAAATTATATATATGGGGTTTTTTTCTGTTAATGTTAACTCTACTTTAAACTGGAATAACTTTCTCCTGAAGTTATTAAAACTGAGATCTGCCTCCTCAATTTCATCTCTGTTCTCAGTAGGATGTACATCATCTGCTGTTATGAAAGCTTTCAGATATTTGTGCTAGTTCCCTTGGCCCAGTGGCACAACAAAATGTCCATCAACAAAATGTCCTCGATACATTATCTTGTCCAGAAAAGAAACAGCCACAAAAGAATATGAGAATCAACCCTTAGTTTACATTGAAAAGTATTATATAACCCCCCTGCAAATGTCAGATCTGGGTTTATTCTTTCCCTGGATCCAATTGCTACACTGAGATTTGGGCAACATACCTTTGCCCTCCACAAGGCCAAAAATTCCTCAGTGATATTTCTTCTGGCAGCCCCTTTCCCAAGTCCCATTAGCTGTAGCTCTGTGCTCTCTTTTGCTCTGAACACTGTCTCTAACCATATATAGGTTATCACACCCAAGGGGATCCCTCTCCCTCCAGGAACCAAACTCCTCACTGGAGAGTTCTAGCATCAGCCCTTGGCTGTTTGTACATAATTCTTTCCAGTTCCCAGCCCCGTACGTAGCTCCAAGCATCCACCCCCTTTAACCTTCATCCTTTACCATAGGCTGAGCTACAGGGACCTAGGCCCCTTTGACTCATCTAGAAAAAAAAAGACAGTTATTTAAAAATGCCCAATTTCCTTTGACAGATATTCTCTATTATTATTTCTTTTGTAGCTCTGGGCTTTCCTTGCTCTCAACCCTCAACTGGCTCTTAGACAAGACACCCTTTGTCTTCCTCTCTTCCTCACAGAGAAGAATCATTCTTATGTCCACCATTTGCCTCTCATAGACCCTCTCTGACTATTTTACATCTGTATTTTGTGACCTTTTCTTTCTTTCATCACTTAACTGTACACTGAGCCACTGGAAATATTCCATGCCTCATCTGGGGACTAAACTAGTAGCAGCTATAATGCTGTGTAGTTTCTGGGGAGCTCCATGAAGTAAGTTTGCGTTTATGCATGCCTGTGAATAATGTACTGGAGAATTAAGAGAACAATAAAATAGAAAACATGAAGAGTTTAGGATATTGGCTATCAAGACAGTACTAAGGAAACAAAAAGATTCTTGCCATACTTTAGAAAATTGAAAATCTTTGTAAATTTTTCTTACATATCTCTCTGCTTTTTATTTTTGTTTGTTTTGTTTTTAGTTGTTGTTATTATTATGTAGCCTTTATTACCAGAGAAGTTCACACTATTATTGACTTTCTCAAGAGCTCTCTACTGCATTAGTACACACCGTGCTAACATGAACATTTATGAAAAGAGGGTCATGGAAACCTGCTACATGTGACCAGTCCCGCACACCCTACATTGGTCCGCATTCTACACATTGTGTTCATATTACAAGTTACCTTGGCAGTAAAAAATGGTACGAAATGACAAAAGTATCAGTGACATTTGAACAATTCTGCTGGGTGGGCTCTAAGGTAAAAGCTGACCCTAACTGTGGGCAGAGAGGCTGGATTCTACTTTTCATGTCATCTGCTGTCTATTCAGATTGTGTTTAAATCTGCTTTCCACTTCACCCCCAAAATCTGCAGTTTGCCACTGAGACTGAATGAAGATACTTAGAAAACCTTACAGGAAAGCTGGAATGTTTCATTACCTGAAAGCATTTATTGTACAGAGCTGAAATTAAATGGATGATCTTTGTCCTTAGATGAATGCTCTGGGCACAGTGACAGATTTTGCAAGAGCTGTATCCTGAAACACAGGCTTTAAGGCCTGCTCAGAGACAGACATAACCAGGATAAATCCAAAAAATGGCAAGATTTAGGAAATATCTCCTCAGCATTGGTTTTGGCTGCCTCAGTTGATACACAGAGTATTTTAAGGCATGTGCACAGTCCACTTAGGGTTATAGAATGCACTCGAGGAGCCAGAAGCCAAGTTCACCACACTAAATTAAGACTCAAAGTTAAGACCAAAATCACTTCAGGTTCTGAACTTTATTTTGTTCTGTTTAAAGTCTTGTATCCTGTGACTCTTGGAGAACACTAGGAAATTTTAACCAGTCAGGTTTTCTCTTTCTGTTCTGAAAGAAATAAGAAGAAATGACCCATGTGAAATGTTGATACCCCAGCATCATACTGGCAGGTCTTATAATGAAGCATGTTCAAATAAATCTGTGAATTAATGAATAGAGATTTATATATGCAACCTTTTAGTGCAGAAGAAAAGCGTTGTATTTTGTGAAAAGATTGGAGTGTCTTCTGAATGCTAGTGGAGACAAAGAATCGCTAAAATTAGTACCCCATTCCACTGGATAATTTTTATTTCATCTCTGACACTGATTGTAAATGAAACGAGCTTGTTATCACATGTGAAGCCATAATGTCAGATTTTCTATGTGATACCAAAAGAGAGTGCATTCCCATTGGGTAATTGCTATTTGAAATCCTTTTGTCATCATTTCAAAATACAAAGTAGAGCTGAAAATGTAATTGGTCTGATTCCTGAAAATCCTGAAGGAAAGACTGAGCTATACTTTGCACATTACAAGGCATACCTTTCAGGCTCTTGACCTCTAAAATTACTTATTCCCTCTGTTAACTGGTGAAGCTTTCAAATGTGGTGAGCTAGGTACCTATAGACGGACTCTTGGCAGAAGAGGAAAACCTGCATGCCAAGTCTCCTATAGCTAGTCAAAAGAAACGGCACAAAAAGGTTGATTTGAAACCCTACTGTTCTCTGCAGAGCAGAAAGGATTTTGAGACCCCTCTACACCTCTACTCTTTTGAAATTTCAAAAATCACTCCTTAAAATAGGCTTCTTCAACCATTCTTGCAACTAGATGAACAGGGCTTACTGTTTTGTAAGCATGCAGCTCTGAGGGTAAAACATCTTCATAGTAATGGATGAGTGTGAATCTCCTCAGGCTGTGGAGAATCTAAGACCAACACTTTCTGGATGGCACTATTACTAGTAGAGTCTTTAGAAAAGTTAGTGAATGCAACTGCCTTTTACACTGTACTTACTTGTTGAGTGCTGAGGAAAAACAAAAAATAAAAGGTCAGGATTTAGGAGAAAAAAAAAAGATACTTTCTGCCTACTTATATTTCTCTGGTCTGATAACTGATATATGTTAACTAAAAGCAGTATGTGTTGGAACTCTGTACTAAAATATATTTCAGTGGTATTTGGTTGTTGAAGTTATAACTAGCAAGAAATACCTAATGCTGCTGTAAAACATCATAAATTAAAGATGTTCTAGAATATGAGACCAGGATACTAAATGAAGCAAGTAACATCAACATTTTAAACAGGAGGTGCTGAATTGAATAAGCATTGTGAAAAGAACTGGGTCTTATGTTTACATGTTAAAGTTTAAACTGTACCCATGTTTAAGCTTTATGCTACTGCTCTTCACATCTTACAACTGAAGCTTGGGTTTGAGCATCTCAATATAAGCCCTGAAAACCAGCAACCCTCAAAATTCAGGTGGATCCTGAAGATCATACAGCACCACAAATATCCATGAAGAATCTAGTCCAAGGGCTATTTGATCTAGGTGATTTTGTTTGTAGACAGTTACAAGCTATTTTTGCTGTGAATTGCCTCCCATTTCCTACCAAAACCATTTGCAGTGTAAAAAAGAATTTTTAATCTTCCAGTACCTGTCAATCTCTTAACACACTTTCAAATGTCTATAAAAGCACTTAAAAAAACAGTCCCAAACTTGAAATGGCCTGTCTATAAAATGAATAGTAAATGGCTGACCATGTAGCAAAAAATAGAGGATCACCATAAAAAAAAAAAAAAAAAGGCGAGCTGAAAACCTAGTAAGGCCCTTTTCTCTCCTTCCTCCACGCAGATAACTGATTGTGGGGACTCCTTGTAGTCATTAATCTGTCTGTTAACCTGCCATTGCACTGAGAAGCAGAGAGGAGGGTTGGTATTCATGAGGTACTTGTAAAATTTATTTTACAGATTAGACTCAAGGCTGAACATCGCATTATTTGGTTAAGTGTATGTAAAATAATGTTATTAAAAAGTCTTTTCAAATGTAATCTCAGGATTTCAGGTTTTTTTCTTTATAATATTAATACAGATAAAAAAGTAACTGGGAGTACTGAAATGGAATGAATGCCTACTGTATAGGTTCCTCTCTTTCTCTGAGAAAGACCTGAAAAATCAGGAACTTCTGCAATTCCGTGAAATAACTATTGACTATTTGAATGTCATGGAATGAATAGCTAAAATTGAGTTCCATATATTTCAATGCAGAATGCTTGGAAAAAGAAAAAATGCTTCTACATCTGAGGATGAGAAGGATCCAAGTACTCTGCCAGGTGTGCTGAGCCTCTGTTACATTTACCCCAGATAACAGACTTGATCCCAGGAGCCGTGACAGAGAAAATGATGTTCACTCTTCCAGATTCCTGGTGCTTCTCCTTTCTTTTATAGATTCTTTTCAAGCAGTTTTCCCTCATCTTCTAGATTGCTTCTCCCTTCTGAGCAGTCTCTGTACCTGCTTCTTAATACCCTCCATGAAGAGGCGATACAACAGTTTTTTTCTCTGCTGTGTGTTTTGAGGATTCTTTGTTGTGTGATATCATTGCTTTTCTTTCACAGGACACATTTTTCAACATATGGGACAGACAATGCTCTCTCACTGAGATGCTTTTCAGCCTTCTCATTTAGTGCTCTATTTGCCTGAGTCCCTCACCCTCCCTTACTGCCTGCTGCTCAAAGCAGATCTAAATGAAGGAAGAAAAGGTCCTCAAGAGTGCCAGTGAAGGAAGTTCTTCCTATTGTTTTGCTAACTACAAATCCAAAGAGATATCTAGAAAAGCTGGAAAGGTAAAGATGAAGAAATATGTCAGAATGAAGGTTTGAATTGCCCACGAGTCTATCCTGTTGCAAAATTCTTTCCCATTTGCTCTTGACTTTCTGCTTGCTATTTTTGTCACTCTTATTATTTTAGATGACCAGATGAGCCAAAGGGAATTCTCTGAGGATTATTTGAAGAAGCTAGACTTCCCTATACAGTAATTCCCATAGTGTCACTCATTTTTCTTCTTGTGTATCATCTTTAGTCAGTCTCAAATAATGAATAGACAATATAACTTGTGTAAAATTTAAACTATTTATGTGCTTGAGGTTTTTCTCAAATCTTACTTGTGTAGACTGAGAAATTTCTTTGTGAGATTAATATTTTTAAGGTTGTGGCAACCATTTTTTATTACATGTGTTTGACCTATTGCAAATATGCTGCAGACAAAACACAGAGAGTGTGTGCACAGCATTAATTTTATTGGCAGAGGGATCAACAGCAAGGAAACAAGGAAATGCCTAAGGTGTAAATCACATACAGCTGTGCAGCACATAGTCTCTCAGACACATGCTCTCTGAAAAATCATCCGTCTTAACAAATGACTTTTTCTCTCATGGTGCACAGTGTCAGTAGATCCAATTATTTTGCTATATGATTGTATAAGTTTATGTAAAAGGTTACAAACAGAAATGTTGTAGCTCATCTTGCTTTGAGTATTGGTGACTGTTCATGTTTCCTTCCTATAATTAGGCAGTACTTTATGGCACAATTTATGAAATGGACATTTTATGCACTTTTTTATTTGCTTTCAGTGGAGGAAATTACTTATTCTTTAAGTAATTTTAGCATGGGTATTTTTATCATAGGTAATTATTTCCAGGTAAAATATTAGCCTGTGTTCTGAACAGGAATTTTCAATATTAATTGGACATACCTGTTCATTGACTGAAGGAAACATTCAGGTAAGTGTGATTACCACAGTCTCTTTCAGAGAATATCCTTCTTCATTTGATACTGTCCTAGCTAAAGTCATTATGGCACCAAGTTTGGTGCTTTGGGTGAATCAGAGATCTTCTTATCATAGCATAGCAGTTATGTTTTCATTTATTCTTATTTTTGGAAACTGAATACTGCTAAAAATTCTATTGCATAGAAGACAGTATATTTAAAAATTTAGTCTGTAAAGAGGTTTCTAAATAACCTAAAATCTGTACAGAAGGAGTATTTTGACTGGACTTTGTGGATCTTTGCAGTCTGTAATGCTTATTTATTCCTTCTTCCTTCCATAATTCACTACTCAGGACAGAAGCTTGTGTTTTGGATCAATGTGAATCAGACTCTTTAGCAGAAGCCAGATGTCTTTGGGGCTAGAAAAGAAAGAACACTACCTGTGTCTTACTCCCTTCCTGGAGAATTAAAATATGACTATGTCATTATACCTAGTGGTCCATTTTCTAATTTTTTTAGATCTGTACAGGTATTTGAGACAAAAGTCTATATCTGTCCATCTTTTGTATGCAGAGCAGAAATGCTTTTGCCTTACTAATTCAAGATATGTAAATATTTCTGAGGACAAGCATGTTTTTCATGCCAGAGTTTCAATTCTCTAATGTTGTGGTAAAGTCACCTACAGCTTTCTTTGTATACACAAGTGGGAATTGGAAGAAACAGGTTAATTCTCAGCTCAGACACAGAAATGCCGGTATGATGTTCATGAGCCAGTTAACTGAGCTCCAGTTTCCAAATATGCAAAATAGAATATTATCAACTGCCCATCTCAGATTCAATAACAATTTCTAAAGGCTGTGAGATTGGGAATTGCCTTTTTTTTCCTCCCAAAAGTATATGTGAATAACAAAGCTTTTTGGAGAATTGTTGTGAAGCTGTGAAGTTGACCTGACCTTTCTCATCTTGGTTCTGTCTGTATTAGCAGTAAGTCTGCTACAAGAGAAGATTTGCAGAGTGAAACAGTTGATGCCAAGGATCTCATATTCAGACTAAAATAGTTTTTTTGTACTAGCTTTAGTCTGATCCATGGAGTGAATGGTTGGAATGCAGTAAGTAAGCACCTGAGTCATGTTTTGTACTCCAGTTTCAACTAATAGAAAAGCATTTATTTGCTCCAAGTGCACTCCACATTGTAACCTAAAAACATGTGAAGTGTGGATGATTAGTGCATTGAAAAGCACAACGTTGATGCAAACTAAAACACTAATGTAATTGCATCCTTAGCCTCTTGCAAGGGTATCATATTTGAATACGGGGAGGTTTTTTCCTATGTTCTCACAGAAATGAGACAGTATAAATTCCGTCCTCTACTAAGACCTTCTTTAGGGTATTTGCTTCTTTCAGACCAGTAGGACCGATCAGCTGTGATAGCTTCTGACAGTCCCTTTCCCACAAATTTTCAATGTTATTCTGACAACAGGTTCCTTCTCCAAATCTTTTTAATGCCAATTGTGAAAGAAATTGTTCTACAGATTTCTATTTTCCAGACAATGGTTTCCTTTATCTTCAGTCTCTTAATTAGGTCATTATGATTTAACTAAAATTCTTGTGCAGGACAGAATTTGTGGTTGCTTTATACCTCTGTGTCACAGGTGAAACTTCTCCTTTGGGGAAGACCATAATGAATAAGAAATAAAAATCACTGCAGCTGCTTGTTTTGGACACAGGGAAAGCAATAGATCTGTGTGCTCCAATCTGATGCAAAAGACAGAAGGGCATCCTGACTCTCACAATTATGATGAAGGCTAGAAGTGAGGCAGGGAAGAGGACCTGTGATGAAATCTTAACTATGTCATTTGCAGACAGGAATTGCCCCTCAATTGTGAGACTATTTTGTGAATACTTTCAGAAGGATAGTAAGGTAGGAATATGGTAAGTCATAGAAACTTTATTAAAGAGTTCTTGTCATACGCATACAGAAAGCAACTGAAAAGTACATCCACATATTTCAGTTTGTCTATGTTGGAATACTAACTGGAATATAACACTAACTAGGCATTTATCAGCTTGCACTTGGGGTTTCAGAATCGTCCAAATCTGTTCTTGAAACCATCAAAATGTTTATGTGAAACTATGCAGAAAATTACACTAGTAAATTTATATGTAAACTTTAAAAAAAATGTTCTGACTGAGTAATCTCTTAATGCCAACCAATTCTACCTCAGCCTGGGCAGAGTGCCCACATTGGTTTTCAAATGGGATCTGTTCTAGTCCCATAATGCAGAACGAACTAAATCTGTTCATTTTTAAGTAAAAAGACAGCAGATTGTTCAGGCAGGTTGGTATCTGATTAAATAAATACATTTGTAAAAGTATTATTAATACACATTCCAGTAGACCAAATAATAGTAACAAAAGGCTTAAAGAGATGTTTGTATACTCGTATATATTGTAATAGTGGCCCCAAGCCTGGTTTTACAAACCACAGTCATTCTGTCAGTAATAAAAAACCCTTGTCACACCATGGTTGATTGTCAGATGCAATCCTATGAAGCTTAGTGCATAAACATTCCAATGAACTCTTCATATATATTCTTGTTAGAGCAAACATATGTAAAATTGGTGGCACAACTGCATGAAGTGTTTACAAGTTAAAGGAGACTTAATTCTACCTTCTTGTATGCACCTGGAATGTCAGGATTATCAAGAGAGATATTTTTCAGTGTTTCACTTTTTCATCTCTGTTCTGATTACCTAAAACAACTGTAAAAAGAGCAAGGAATTGTGAAAATGAAACAAGCCGCTAATGAAGATTATCATCATTCATGCAATAGAAGTTGCAGTTGATCTTTTGGGATCAGCTGATATGAATATTAGTTATTACAGTCTCAAGAACTATTCTACAGCCAGCATAACACAAATATAGAGTACAAAAAATGCCAAGGTTCAGTACTTACAATCGAATTTGTTCCCCTTTTAAATTCTTTTTTGCAAATAAGATAAAATATACTGCACTTATAAAAATTAATTTTCATTTAACATGCTGTTCAGAAAGCCTGAAAAGACCAGCAAGTTCAAACTTTTTTTTGTACAATTAGATGTCTTTCTTATAACTCTCCTTTTCGTGATGAAATCATCCTTTTAATTTGTCAGGAATCATCCAATAAAAATAACTTCACAGGTGCTGTGAAAAATTATTAATATATTTTTGAGAAATCTAGTAAAGTTTATCCTAACAAAAGGAGAATTCCTTCTGTCTGAAGGCTGTCTGCTATGAGCTAAGCTGATGCTGGATGTGCTGCTCCCACAGGCTCCACCAAGAGCCATCTTTCCATAGTGTCAATTGAGTTGGATAACAAGCTCCGTAAGGAGTCCATCCCTTCCAGATGTGGATACTTGCCTTTACTAACATATAAATAGTTGTCTGGAATCCATTTTTCCCATGAATGCACACCTGGATTTGTTCACATGAATATTATTTTCCCCACCTCTTTCCTTTCTTTGAAGTAGTCTTGGCAACCCATTGTCAGAGAACAAGGGAGTGGAATGGGAACCCTGTCCCAGTGATCTCTTGCTACAATCACAGCTAAAAAACTTTTTGTCCAGCCTGTCTTAAATTGTTCATGCATTATTATGCATAAGTCATGAGGAGTCATGAGGTTATTTCACATCATCTCTTTAATTTAGCACACCAAGTGGTATATCTGCAGATGTCATGCATGTAGGTGGCTTTCTAATTAGTTCTACAAGCCACAAGCACATTTCTTAGAAATGGAGCAGTTGATGGTGGACATATGAAAACAATTAAGTCAACAGAGATCTTGAAATGCAAGGTTGCTAGCATGTTTGAGCATTCTAGCTGAAGAGGGTATTATTGCTTTGCAAAAATTTGCACATGTATATTTGCAGAAAGAACACAACTTCACACATAGCTAAAAATACAAGCTATTCTGGATATGTTACATATTAGTGCCACTGCATTGTCTGGAAAAAGCTTAGAAAACTGCTCTTTGGGTTCAAACATTTTCACTTACACAGCTTTACAAAGAAGATGGATTTCACACATCGTTTCCCTTCCTTGCAGAAAAAATTTTGGCTACACTTGCATAGGAAGGGTAAAATGAAAATCATGATTTGGATTGAGTTTGGGAAAACTAAAGCTATGAGAAGAAATTCCACTGATTAAATCTAAAAGTAGAATATCTTTGGGTTGTAAATGTCACTGGATAAAATAATCTGGTTTTATTTGTTCTTAATTTCTTTGCTGATAAGAAGTAAAAAATAATTTAGTTCTTGATATCACTGAGGTAACATGCAAAGTGCAAGGTATGGGTTGTATTAATTTTTTCAAATTAATGTCATCATTGCTGGCTGTGCATACATACTTGTTATCTCAACCAAACGTTACAATTGTGTTGCTTTTATTTGTTCCATGCAAGTACTCTCTCTTGGGTGACAGCTGCGTTATTGTAAGGGGAGGAGAAGAAAGGAGATAGCTCAGAATTGTAAACCAAAGTGTATATTAAAGAGAAAGATGAAAGCAGAGTGAATCCCTCCCCTCAGCCAAAATGAGATCATACTTATTTGGGTAAATAAAGTTGAAAAAGGCTGGGATCATGTATGACCAGTAACCCTTACAAGTGAGGTTCATGCATTGCTTTAACTTAAAAATAATTTTGCTCTTATTCTTTTGTAAGGAAAAACTTGATTCTCCCTTTCCAGAAAATGCATTGATTCTGTGACTCCTAGGAGAAGGAATTACCATTAGATAATCAAAAATGAAATTTTTGATTATGTGAATTTTAGTTATTTGTGAAAGCAATGTAATACATGGCAATTTACTGTCTCTTTCCCTAAGCTTTTTTTCTCTGCATCTATATGGTTCTCAATGCATTTTTGGTTTCCTTTCAAACAAGTTTGGAGTCTTCTTTTCAAGACATGTGGAGGGCTCCACATAGATGAAGATATTCTGACTTCTATGAACTATTTGCCAGCAGTATTTCAGCAAGGGATCAGAAATATCTGTGCTGATTGATACACTGGAAACTTTTAACTTTTGCCTTCCCTCAGGAAGACTTTCATTGCTTTCTCCTCTCTGTTTCATTTTGCTGCTTTATCACATATATTTTTCAAGTTCCTCTGTCCCCCCTGCCTGAATCCTCAAGTGTTCACCACACATTGTTTTCTTTTTGTCTAGAGTACTTTGATTTATATATTTGAGCAAAAAATGAAAGAGTAATAGGTCGTGTAAGCTGACTTCAGATATGTTCATTGCTGCTGCACTTACAAAGGGTTGGAAGTTCAATAAATGCAGAATCACAACAGCAAAGCATGGAGGTGGTTGACATCCTTCTTCAGACACAGTAAATAATTTCCATTTCAAATACTTAAAGTAAGTTCCCTGCTGCAAAATCCAGATAAATGAACAGAAAAAAAATGTATTGAAAATGTGATGATAAAAGATTGAAGAGATAAAAAAAAAACTGAAAAATTCTACCTGTTTTGTAGAATCGGAGACAGAAGAGAACACTAGCTTAAATGCAAACCAGTGAAGTATTTCAAACATGTAATAAGAATTCTATCTGTGGAAGACTGCAACAAAACTACCTATGGTACTAAATGAAATATGAAAAATGCAACTGAAGTTACTGTAGGATAGGAATGCAAAATTATTTGTAGGAGTTTAGACTTATGGTTTGGGTTTTTTTTAATCTACTTTGACAATTTACTATTCTGTCTTCCAAGAACTGTTTATATATCTTATATAAATATTGCTTACTGTAAAATCATAAATAACTTGCACTCAATTACCTGTCTTGCAATTACTCATATTAATCACCAGGAATAATAGGTCATCTGTTTGTAAAGGTATTCTTCTTGGAAAAGAGACCAAGAAATCTAAAACTTAAAAGAACAATTACCGAAGTGAAATAATTCCTGTGAGTCTGGGCTTTTTGGGATTTGGGTGTGAATGCTGGGGAATGCAATTCCAATGATCAGTTTTTATTCATGGGATATGAAATAAAGTACATAGCTTATGGATGAATTCAATAGTCACAAAAAATTTTTGCTTATGGCAGAATTACAACACAAGCAAGTGAGAAATTAAAAGGAGGTGAAATTCAAAGGTACTGTGAGTTACAAGTAAACCTCTGACTGTTGCCATTGACTTCAGTGAATGTAACACATATTTAATGGGGATTGAAATAGAGTAAGTGGGATTATACTCTTCTTTGTGGTGTTCTCATTGCTGACATGATGAGGTGGGAGGCTGGAAAAATCTCTTCCTTTCATATTAGGATTACAAGTATCATTTACACCATGATATATATTTTGACCTATTTTATATTTTTCAAGGTAGAGTTTCCTGTCTCAGTATTCATATACTCTATTCTTGTAATAGTTTTTTATTGTATTTCAAAAGAGCATTTCTCTTGCGATATTAAAAGGGTTTTTACAATACAAATACCTGCATGCCTCTAAAGTGCTTTGAGAGATTTACTAACTGAAATCTTTCTTTCCTTTTAAAGGTCATGTTTATTTCTTCATGCTGCCAGCATAAGACTTAGTGCATATAGGTCTGCTTTTGCAAAATTTAATGGAGTAAAATCAAAATTTACCTTTTGTAATTTTATTCTTACTATATGCTAAAATTATTTCTGCATTTGATGGAATCAACAGATGGGTTATATAAAGCTGTTTTGCTTGCTCAGGTTCAGGTGTCCCAGTTTGCTCATAACCAAGAATCTGTCTGTGCTGTGAGACTTAACAAGCCTGAAAGGAATGGACCTGCTACAATCCTAAGTTCAAGAAAAGCGTTTATCCTATTAGAACCTGTTCTAAAATAAGAATTACTGAGAAAGATGTAGGGGAAAAAAATCTCTCAGGTCTTTCTAATTTATGCATTTTTTTCATCACCTGCTCCCTGTTTGCAGTGTTTGCATGCCAGTGCAACAACTTTTAGAAGTGCATTATTCCTGCAGTGCCAATAAAGCCACAGACTAGTGTGTAAAATCCTGTGTAAATAATTTGCTGGAAAAGGAAGGAAAGATCTTGAGGCTGAATTTTTCATTCAATTGTAAGTGTTTATATCTCACAGCTGAGCAAGAATTATGGTTTATATTTATAGTGGTGAATGTATTTGTAACAGTTTTGTAAAACCTCTTAGATTCTTGCTGCAAGAAACAAATTGAGGGAGGGGATGAGGATGTAAATTTACATTTGAAGGGAAAAGGTAAACTGAAGCGATTGTGGCTAAGTTACAGTGATATAGATTTGATCTTTATATGCTTCCCTGTGTAGGTTCTGTGTAGATTGTGTGCCTGAATATCAGAGAACCTTATCCTCACAGGAGAGAGCTAAATATGAGTAACTCCTCCATATGGTAGAAATACTGGAATTTTTTGACTATGTTAACGTGGATTCATTGGAATTCTAATCCCAGATTTAAGAATTATTTAAGAACAAATGCAGCTAAATTAATGAATGTATTTTAAATAGTATATTTTAATTTACAGGTATTACAATGGAAAAAAATCCCATTTACTCTGTCCTTCATCTCTGAAGCACATCAAAGCCTGACTGAATTCTCTGCATGAAGGGAGGGAGAGACTCACCAGATGACAGTACTGGGCTGCTATTTAGACAAAGTAGTGGAGGAGTAGGTCTGAACCATCAGCCTGTACTTGACTTATGTCTAACTTCACTGCTCAACAGGAGTACAGCTGCAAAAACTTTAATGAATGGACACATTTGCTTGCGAAGGTAACTAACCACTATGGGCTCCTTTTATTCTTTGCTGTCAATGGCATAGATAGAACTTATCCTAAGGAAGTAAAAAGGATAGACCTAAATATTAAAAGTAAATGCTAAATAGAGCTGGCATGAGTTCATCCTTCAAAGGGCACCAGATTGCCCTAAAAAATAGCTCTCAGCATCAGTAGAAATCATGGATATCTCAGATAACGGAAATGGTTCTCACTGGGAGTTACAGCTGCCAGTCTTCCAGCTGACAATATGAGTGAATATTTGGGCTGAAAAAGTAATTTATGTGATATTTTATTGACAAATTATTTTTACATATCTAGTAAATCAAAATTTATCTGTGAAGTTTTGAGCTATTGCAACTAAACCTGGTGATATACCCCAAGTAATAATAATATTTCTTGAAGTCATGAGTTTTGGAGATTTTAAATGCCCATGTTCCTACCTCATCCTTTGTAACTATTAAGCAAAGACACACATGCTTATGTTAACACACATGTCCTTAAATATCCAAAGCAAATCCTTCAGACCATTAATGGTTTTCTTTAATTTTTTCCTGAATTCCTCGTGCAATCTAGAGTTGGTCAGGTGCCTCTTTTTTCCCATACATACGCGATTCATATAAGTTACAGAAAATGTCGGTGTACAAATAACGACTGTTGTTTCTTCACATCTGAAAGAACTACAGCCAGTATGTATTTTCCAGGGTGTTCTGATTTTAATTTTTTTTCTAAGTTAAAAATGGCAACCTGAATTATATAGTCCTATTCATGTTTGCACCTAGTAAAAAACTATACAGAAACAAATGAATCCAAAATCTTTCATGAAATTTTTTTGTACAATAGCAATTTCCACTGCTATTCATTGAGAGAAGTTGTTGGTGGATTCGTATTTGCTTTCCTTTAATTTAAAACAAAAGCATTAGTCAGATAATTCTATTCACAAAGTTAGAACACAATAATTTAAAAAATTGTTTGGAAAATTTAATATACAAGTATGTTACAGGACAGTATCAAATTATCTCTATCCTTCTTATTATTGTAAATAGGTGACTGGGTCTGCAGTGTATATAGATCTGAATTACAACCAAGGATCTGGACAGTTCCATCCTGGGAAAAGCTGACATGCATGCTTGAATTTTAATCAGTAGGTCCTATATTTCTCCAGTGAGCTTCATCAAAGCTAAGATACAACAGCACTTTTACACATTTTAATCAACTAAGACATTTTGTGATAATTTCCTCAATGCTTGGTAACAAAGCCTAGTGGGTTCATAGCTCTAGGATCCCACATTATATGTCATCTTCAAAGGTAGGAGGACCTGATTATGCCAATACATGAAATAAGAAAGATTTTTACTTAACACTGAAGAGATTTTTGTTTTAATACTGTAACAGTTGACAATGATAAAATACTGCATTGAAAATCTACCTATTTTGTCTGTTTTCTCCATAATATTTTTGCAAAATTGGGTAATTAAGAGAAAAAGTAAAAGCTTTTATCTGGTTAATTTAATTTCATGTATCCTCTAAATAGGTGTATTAGATACCTAGATGAAGCTCCTTCTGTAGTCACTGGACAGAAATCAGTGGTTGCAAAGAACAATTAATCATCTTCTGAAAGCCAGCAAAACTGTTGCATATCTCCTTAGTGTGCCTGGCTCTTTCCACTGATTTTACAGTATCCAGGTGTTGAGTCCAGACTAGATGTGTAACTTTCAGAGAGTTTGATTTTGAGAGATGAATCCCATTCTCAGAAAAATAAATGAAATCTCCTACAGTCAGATGACCAAATTGGTACAAAAATGTATTTTTACAAGATCAATGAGATTAGCAGAAATCATACAATGAAATAATTTACAAAATACAAAAATGTTTACAGATATGCTGTGACCACAATGATTTAACTCAGTCCTTCTACCTTTTCTCCCGTCCCTCTCTCTTCCCTACTCCCATGGAGAAGAAAATATTTTTTTGGAAGAAGGAAAGATCTATGGATTAGAACAAAATAAATGCAAACACACACACGTTTCCAGAGCAAAGGTGCTCATTACAGTCAGTAACACGTAGGCAACAGAAAGCACACAATAGAATTGAGTATATAAAACCACAATCTGGTGTTCTAGTTCACCATCATGTTTGGGTTTTTTTTCACATAGCTAGTAGATTCATGAGAGCACGGCATTCAAAAATCCATTTTTATCTACTGCTATCTTGTGGTAGATTATGTATAACTCCCATGATGTGACCATATTTTTTTCTCTTCATATAGGAACCATTTTTCCAGAGGATCTTCTCGTGTGCTTATCCATATTCTATATGAATTCCTCACAAACAGCAGCCAGTTTATGCTCATAGTAGAAATACAAGTGTAATTGACACCAGTACAGAAACTGCCATGTATTTCAAGGGGAGTGTGAACCTGGTAGCCTTTCTCAAGGAGGCATTTGCAATTGCACACTGAAGTCCCATTTACTGTAGTGAGATTTAAGAATATACTGATACATGTATATAATCTGAATGCAGACATGTATCACAGAGGACTGGAAAAGATGTAAGATTCCAGAATTAATCTCTCAGTCACAGAGTCCTTCCTCTGAGTGCTCTGTTTATAAGATCTCCAACAGAAAGCATAGGATTAAAAAAACCTATGTTCCGTTTTGAGGACAGGGAGAGAGGGATAATGGAGTTTTTAAGACTCGAAGAGAAAGTGTAATTGTCAACCTATGATTAAAATGTATCAGCAGCTGGATCTGAAATCTCTGAAAGTCTTCATAGGTGAGGGCTCTTATGAGTCATGGGGGATGCACAGATGTGGAAAATAATGTGTGAGATGGAGAAAAGGACAGGTAGTCTTCCCCCCAGTGGCCTGCAGTCACACAATCAAGGTCTGTGGCTTTTAAAATTTTGAAGCCGCCAGTGAGGTACAAGCATTTGGTTGGAGAATCACACTCCATCTATTCCGAAATAACCCTGTGAAATACATAACATATATGTAGTAAGTTCCTCATATAAGTGAGGAACTTCAATACACACTGGTTTAATCCACCAATTTACTCTTTTTGCATTGATTGGTAATGTATAATATGCTAACACTGTGCATTGAATCCTACAGGAACAAAGAGTGTTTGCACTGGAGAAATCTTAAAAGGTTGTGACCTTTCAAAGACAGAGTTTCACATGGTGTAGTCTGAGACTTACTATCAGTTTCTCACCAGTAATACCTCACACAAACCATCAAGATTTAAAAAAAAAAACTTCTCTGTTAAATAGAAGAGAAATAACAACAGCAGAATAAGAGCAATTATTTTTCTTTCTTGAACTCATAGCTTAATCTGTTCTGAGTAGTTACTTCGTCAGCCAGATTTTGAAACCAGCTACTCATCTATGAATTAGTTGCCTGTTATCTGGGGCTATGTATCATTATGCAAATATGCATATTGCTAAATGAACTTTTTGGTTAAATTTAGATGATCACTTAAGGAAAAACTGTCAGTTTAATTTCATTTCCCCAAAGTCTTTGTCAGTGCATTTATGGATCTCAGTCACCCTGGAGTAGTGGTTTAAAATATGCCAAAATGCATTCAAGATATGTGATTAGCAAAACCAGCTCAACCAATTTCCTCCTTCTTGGTTCTTGTGGCTTCTTTTTGTTTGAGAGATGCTCCTTGCTTTGTTTTATTTAAAAACATGCGCTATTAATGCATAAATGTTTTATGATAGGTATTATTTAATCTGCATTTTCCCTCAGAGGCTTCAGTTATATTTGGGAACAAATTTTTTTTGTGAAATGGCACCTCTCGAGACAAATGATAGTGGTGTTTTTTAAAGTTAAATGTTTTATTGTAATGGACAGGTTTTACTTCTATATGAGTGAAAGGACAGGCCTTCCAGGTTTAGAAAAGAGGCTGTCACAGTAAATGTTTTCATAAGTAATTGAATTACATTTACCAAGTAGAAATGCACTGATACTTACCACATTAGTGATTACAAGGCAATTATAAAATCACATCAGCTTATTAAAATTGATGAGAAATGTTATAGGTATACGTGATTTGTTAAAAGTATCACTGCAGCTGATAATTTTGCAAAGTATTCAGTGAAAAGATGAATAAGTTATGTTTATAGTAAAACCAGGAACACTTAAATTCTTCAAAACATTTCTTGCTTACTTTTTTTGAGTGAGAAATCACAGGAAAAAAACCCTTAAAATTAAATGTTTGGGTTTTTTCCATTACAGTTGTAGTAACAGGACCTGTTACTTAAGATCTTCCTTAAGGTCAAGATCTTCCCTGAAAACAGTTCTATTTTATCAGTTTTCTAACAACAACAGCAATAGTGATATACTTAAACTTGTATTTCTGATTTAGACTGAAATTTTAAGTTTTAAATCATGGAACTATTTAGATAAGTTTGCTTAAGAAATTACTTAGGCTTTTCTATGATCTTAAGTAAACAAAAATTATTTAGTACTTCAGATATGTTTCATTTGAAGTGTGTTGAATCTCATGGGGATGTTTCTACTGACCTACAATGGCTTAGGACACACATATTTTTGTGGTATTGTAATTGTTAGGGATTGCTGAATTCAGTAGCCTAGCAGGGGTGAGGCTGCTGCAGCTCTGTGTGAGCTTGAGATGAGTCTGATCGTGAGTCTGAATTTGTAGACTGAGTGAGTTAGAAAATGATTATCGCTGAAATTTTTTTAAAAAAGAATAATAGTCACAGCCACATTTAAAAATATTCTGAGCTATGTTTCTATAAATGCATAAGTGCTTAGCCAGAGGGCAGAAATATTAGCAGCATTATCTAACTAATAGCCAGTGTGCAATACTTACATTTGGAGTAATAGTAATTATATCACAAATATTGCACAAATCTAAATAATTAGCAAACTGAAGGAAGTTGTAGTTTGCTCCTAAAATTTCAAAAGCAGAAACAGCTGCTAAACTAAATGGATTATTCTTCGTGAGATGTCTGCTCAGATGTAATATGTAGCTAATTCAATTTTCATACCATATGTAATAAACAGACTAGAGAAACTAGCATAGAAATTTCAGGAAAAAGTAGGGAATGATTCCATATTTTACTTTTAAACTTCGTTGTTCATCCAAGAGTCATAAAAGTGACATCTTGTGGTAATGAAGAACATTGTTTCGGTATTCATTAGCCACTGAAAGGGTGTTTTAAACTGCCTTCCCTGTAATACAAATAGAATAATGTTATGACTGAATCACAGAGTTGGCCAGTAATCTTTCACTCTGAAAGATACCCCTTGAGCATCAGGTTAATGTCATTTCAGATTCAAACTGTCTTAAATTTTTTTTAACCTTGCTCTGGTGCTTTTTTAATAATTTCACATCTTTAGAGTACTAACTGGGTTTAAATAATGCTGCTCAGGTTCAGCTGAATGTTGCACTTGCTCTTGATTTAGATGAATACACAAAGCCTGGAAAACTGATAATCAGATTAATTTCATCTTCTTTATATAGATACTGTGTGCACAAACATGTCCCTCAAGGGCAATACAGAGGGCAAACAGTTTAACTATGTCTGCAGTACACTCAGGGGCTATACAGGGATATCTCTGTTTGCCACCTTCCTTTTGTGTCTATGCACAGTCACTGCAGAGCTAAAGGCTAAAAGGATAGTTCAGTGGTCTTAAATGATGTTGGTAGCCAAAAGTGGGTAGCCAAAATGAAGTGGGTAGCCAAACTGTTGCCCATTTAAAGCTGCTCTCCTAGCAAGTAATCACAGTTTGATCATTACAGCCACACAGTGCTGAGCCTGAGCTCAGTGGGGTCTCTAATCCTGATAAGAGTCAGTTCCTTTTCCTACAAGATGTGGTCATAACTTATTTAGAAACCTAATTTATTAAGAAATCTTATTCTCCAGCCTTCTCCTCATTCTAGCTTTCAGTCCAGCTTTAGCAATCCTGATGCTCACTACAGGAAAACATACACATAAACCATTCTCCCCTCACCTGGCAGCAGCTCACATACCTAGGAGGCATGAATGAAAAAACATGAATATTCCAATTACCTTCTCATAATCAGGCTTGGAGTTAACAGAAATTGAGGGCTAGTGGGAGAGAAAAATTGGTAAAAAATCTTTAACAAATGGGTGATGAATTTCTCTGAATAGTTGGCCAGACACCATCCAAAAAGATATTAATATTTTTGAAAGCAGTAGTTAAATGACTTCCATCTTTGTTAAATGGTTCTTCCAGGAAATGACATTGAAGAATATGAAATATTGCATGACATGAAGGAATTTATTAAAGGAGTAACTAAAATGTGACAGAGTGATAATCACGGTTCTTACTTTTAAAGCCTTTCTTCTACTGGGACGAAAAATGAGATATAAAGGTGATGTTGAGTTAAGAGCACTGTAACAAACTACTGAAGAAACAAGACAGAATGGGATAAAGATCTGTGGAGGTTTATATAATTTTAGGAAAGGATCGATAAGAATTTTACTTAAACCTGGAGACTTTTTGTGGTGTTCTAATGCCACATTTGGTTATAATAAATGATTCTGTAGTTCTGTATGAAATTGTTGAAGCTATGTATTTGAATATCTGAGAAATATCAGGATTTTTTATGTTACCGCATTGCATAGATTATAAAATTAGTAATGCTGTAGCAAGTGTAGATACTGACAACTGTTCTAGCAAAATTCAACATTAAATATCTCTTAATCAATGAACAAATTATATCACAGTATGGTACAAATATAATTATGAGTTGATACAAATCAATTACACTGGAATATTAAGTGAAGAGAGATATGTAAATCTCTGACATAAATTATGGTGGAATGAAGTGAAAACTTGCAAAGTAGTCAATTGTACCTATGGTCATACTGTAAAGGCAGATCAATTTATTCTTCTTTCAGTGAGGGATTAGGCAGGTACAAGGTACAGGTGGTTACTGAGGAGGGGCTGACGTGCTGGATTTTACTGCATAATTTATGCTTATTCATACACCCGTTCCATGAAGTTCTCAATTTCAAAAGGCAATCTTTCATTCATCAAGGGAACTAATAAGAATTAACTAGTTAAAGTGATGCCTTTTCTATTAGGTCTTAAAATCAAGAGCCAAACATGGTTAGAAGGGAAAAAGAGGTTTTACCTTGGTATTTATTTTAAGGATCCTTGGTGTACTCCATCCAGGTGGAGCATTCTGGAATGCACATTCAAATGTACACCGAAATGCACACCGAATTGCACCCCCGTGAGCACCCCCCAAAATGCACACTCACAATAGTTTGGGTATAACATTATAGGCTTTACCAATTAACAAATCTATCAAAGATTCTCCAGTGAGAGGCTGAGCAAACCCCCCTCCCCAAGGAACTTTCCCCCCCTGGACAGGCCTATCTTAGTTTACAAAATGTGTTCCAGAGAAGACCTTGGTGTCTGAGGCTTCTAAGATGTTTGGTCTCCTGGCTTAAGGAATATTGGGTCTATGCTATTTATCAAACCTGAAGAATTAGAAGTATGTGGGCTAAAAGGCCCTTAAGAATACATTAAAGTTATATAAAAGAGTATATAGAGGGGGTATATATAAAAAGCGAAAAAGCATCATGGCATCAAAAGTACTAGTTGATACAGAGCTGGTACAGAACTGTACAAGACTATACAAACCTTTAAAACTACAAGGACACAGAATTTCAAGCAAAAGGGTATGGAAAGAACTTGTATAATTGAGGTCTAACCTGAATTACCATCTGTGAAGTGCCAAACAAGCCAATAACTTACACAGAACAGAAAAATCATATGATCAGCAAAAGTCATATGTAAGGGCAACATGAGAATTGCCAAGATTCAAGGAGAATTACATCTTGCCAAGATAGCAAAATAAAGCATAAAAGAATTTTCTATTTTATTTTAAAATACAGATAAGCTGTTCATACTCAGTGCCAGAGTCCTATTCCTGCTACCCAGAGAATAGCAAAACTGGCAGGTTGTTGTGTAGGGCACAAAGGATCAAATAAGTCTTCAACTTCCAAACACCTAGGAGTAGTGGAGCATCAATCTCACTGTGCACCTGTAAGATCCAGGATAGGGAGTAGGTTTCAAGGCTGTAACCATTCTCTCTTTCTCCAGTGAACAGTTACAAATCTACTTGTCAAGGAAACCACCTATTTACAGGAGAGCCAACACATCCAAGAAAGGAATTCGTGTGCACCTGCCACTGACCTTTGCTTACATGAACTCCCAGACCATTTGAGAAAGACTTCTCTTACCCAATACAACAAAAAAATTGAGTAAATAGAATAATTCAGAAGAATCATTACTAGCTGCTGCCATGGGAGCAGAGCAGCAAAGCAGCATCAAATCTTGACCTCTTTGAAGGTCAGTAAGTAAATAGTGGCATAACACTGTCACGAGGCAGCTCTTAAGACACATTTTGTACTGACTTTTAGCATTTGACTGATTCTGCGACCCTCTCACATCAAGCCTGGCTAACTGTGCAGCTGGCAGGCAGGAGACAGAATAGACGGATTGTGCTGTGGATAGCAGCAAACACTGACACATAGACACATGCACACACACACACACACACACATAAATCAAAAAATGTGGATTCCTGAGAATGTAGGCACTCCTTGCTAACGCTGCCGGAGCGTGGCTATGATGAGACAGCCACAACTCTCACAGAAGTCTCCCGCCAGGGGGAAGCTACTTCAGCTCAGGGGGCCAGACGAGAGAGTGGCCACTCACCCAGCCCGGTGCTGTCGGNTGCACTGTTCTGTCACTGCCACTGTCACAAGAGCAGCCACCAGGATCTATTCTGAATAAAGATCTTGCTTAACATTTCAGTGGATGGCTCCAGAATAGAACAGAAAAATGAGAAGCAGTCTAATGACAAGTACCACTAATAAAACAACACTGTAGAGAAGAACTGGAGAAGACAAAAATTATACAATTGAGGAAATGAATACAAAATTTCAAAGTACAAGGTAACTGACAGATCAGGGAGGACTGACTTTGCCATCAAAACCTTTCAGCTAAACAAAGCAGCTGGAATCATGTCTGTGCAGTATTGAGTCAGACAGTGACAACTGCTGAGACACAGCTGCAAAAAAGAAAACTTAGATATTTCAATCAGGTGAAGCATTTAGCAATGCCAAGAAAAATCTAAGTAAGGCAGTCATAAATAGTCTAGGCTTGATGACATTTACTGCAGGATGCTTAGAGAATGGATGAAATATCTTTAATGCAATTAGAGGATATCTACGAAAATCTTTGCAGGTAGCGAAATGCATCAAAGTCTTGGAAGCTACGTCCTCTTTAAAAAGGAGATATTGTTGGGTAGAAAAACTGGATGGTATTTGGATTCTAGCTGTTGCAAAACAATGACATAGCCAAAAATTATAAGTCTCAAGAATTCTATATGTAATAGATCCATGTTATTTTTCAGGGATGAAGTATGATAATTAGCTACTTTTTGTGTGAGGCTAGCAGCTTTACTAGACAACTGAGACAACTATCTTTCATTTATTTTCTAGTGCAGGTGACAATTATGGCTTTGGCAGTCCTATAACAGTTTTTCAGACAAAGAAAATATTCTCTCTTTGAATAGAACTAGATATTCCATATTAAAGAAATGGATAGCTTTGAGTCAGGCATCAGAAATACCCTTTCTAGGTTTCTAAGAGGTTTCTCTGGAGAAAAAAAAAAAAAAAAAGGCACATTTTCTAATTTTCCCTATGGGCAGATTTCTATTTTAGTTTATTAACTCTGAATCATGCTTCCCAGATGATTTCCAGCATCTGTGTACTGTTTGTTCATAGAGCAGTTCATAGAGCATAGCAGATGCTTGTTTAGACCCTTTGAGGGGTGCTGTTATATGTTGTTCTGTTATGAGATTAGAGTTAGAAATAGTCTTCAAATATCATGTTTGTTCTTGCTCCTAGGAAAATCCCCCATCTATGTATGTGGTTCAGGCAGCTGGTACACATGTAGGTTTGAAGCTCAAGAGACCAGTAGATCAGTCTGGGATTCTGTACTTCTCTGTGCCTCTATGTCATACCATTTTCTGCATAATTTCCAGCAACTTTAAATGAACATGGTTAACCAGCTGAGAGAAAAGACCTTTGAAAAAATTTAAATAAATGTATTTGAATTCTTTTGTTGTAGAGCACTTTTACTTCTCTGTGCTATTCCTCTTGGAGATTTGGCTGCTATATAAAACAGGCTGCACACTGCTGTAAGAATTATTCTCTGGGGTGCTGTTTGGAGCATTTATAGACAATTCTTTTTCAAATCTGAATATTAGACAAGAGTATCATAAAGAGCTTTTAAAAATCAAAAAATACATCTTGGCAAATATGTATGTATAGGTAGTCTAATTGTGGTACCTGTCGCAGAGGGGCAGAATCAACTCCCTCGACCTACTGGCCGAAGATGCAGCCCAAGATATGATTGACTTTCTGGCTGTAGGACACAAAAGAAATGGTAGACTGGCTCAAAATAACTAGGTAAAAAGTGTGTGTGTTTGGGAAGAGGCAGGGCTAGTTCTGCGTAGGTGGGATAGGGCACTGCTCCACACCCTGCCCCTGGAGCCTCTGGTCTGGTCCTGGAGTGGTTGCTCAGCCGCATGACACACTACCAGCCCAAAATTGCTCCGGATGGCTGTGTGGGCCCCTGGGGTACTTTAAAGTGCAGGCATGTACCTGGGGGAGGGCCCTGGGAGACCAGAGAAGATAAAAAGCAGTGGCACTCATGTGATACTGATGAGCCCCACTGCCCTGGATTTACAAGCAGCTGAGGCCATCATGGATCTAAGGAATTGACTATATATATCTTTCTCTCTCCTTTTCTCTTTCTCTTTCTCTTTCTCTTTCTCTTTCTCTTTCTCTTTCTCTTTCTCTTTCTCTTTCTCTTTCTCGTTCTTCTGCTAATTTATTGAAACACATTTTTAGCCAGACTAAAAAGTTCCAGTCGATGCTTTAGTAAGGGCCTTGTTGTGTCTGGATAACGTGAAGTTGGCTAATTCTAAGTTTCCTAAGATAAAGTTTATGAAGTGACTTATTTTGAACTGGATGTTGTTTTTAAACTTGTCAAGTACCTCATTTTACCTTGGTGTTCTAAAGTTTGCAAGTAAAACTTTGTTATTAAATCTCCTGTGAGTTTTAATGCTTCTCTTGTGCACCACCAGAATGAAAATAATTACCTTTCCCCTTAAACTCGCCCAGCAAACTTGGGACTTAACAATGGCCTGTATTACTTGTCCTTGTTTCCACTACCTGTGCATTTAAATGCTTCTTTCCCTTCAGTTTTACCAGCAGTTCTCTACTCCGCTATGTTGGTCTCTTGCCTTCCTTGCCTTACTTCTTGCTCCTGGGATTACCAGGTGTTGCGCTCTATGGAAGAGTTTCTTAAAGATTTGCCAGCTCCATTCTTCTCCTTTGTCCCTGAGGGCAGTCTTCCAGGGGATCCTATTGATCATCTCCTTGAAGAGCTGGAAGTTTGATTTCCTAAAATTCACTATTCTGACTTTACTCCTTACCTGAGCCATATCCCTCAGGACTGCAAACTCCATCAGTGCATCCCAGGCTGCCTCCAATCTTGACATCCCTGATTAGCTCACTTGTGTTGGCGACCAACAGACCCAGTATCGCCTCCCCTCTGGCAGGGCTGCCTATTACCTGGCTCAAGAACTAGTTCTCCGTGCACTGCAGGACTGTCCTGGATTGCCTGCAGCTCGCTGTGCTACTTTCCCAGCAGATGTTGGGGTGGTTGAAGTGCCCCAGCAGGACAAGAGCCTGTGAGTGCAATGCCTCCTGAAGTGGGAGCAAGAAGGCTTCATCAATAGGCTCCCCTTCATCAGGTGGCCTGTAGTAGACATCAACCAATAGGTTCCCTTTGTTGCCTTGATCTCTGATTCTTACCCAGGGGCTTTTGACCTGTTCTCCAGAGACAACTCTTCACACACTATCCACCTCCCAATTAAGAAAGGCAATCCCTCCACCTCTCCTTCCTCTCTTCTGAACAGTCTGTAGCCATCGATAGTCACACTCCAGTCATGGGATTCTTCCCACCGAGTTTCAGTAATGGCAACAAGGTCATATCTTTCTAGCAGCACAGTGGCTTCCAACTCCGCCTGTTTGTTGTCCATGATTGTCCACCAGTAATATCCAGTAATATCCAGCCAAAGAGAGAAGGAATTGGTCTGGTGCTTGGTAGTGCCTTATCTGTATCTTAATCTTTTAATCCCTTCCAATTTCCTAATTATTGTACTTGAGCGTAACCTGTTTGGCATTAATCTACCTCAGCAGTGAGACTTTCTGCCTTCAGTAATGCTGGACTATTTGAACCTGAGTCAACAGGCTGTCAACAGTTCAGCTGCCTGTTAAAACAAACAAAAATGTGACCAAAAATTGACTGATTGCTTCAGTTCCTCATTTTCCAGTGTATTAACTTAATTAAAGTAACCACAAATTGCTGGAAAAAAGCTAGAATAAAGTGTGCTGCATCTTGTTCAAACACCATTTGCATTAAACAATTAGAAGTTGCTAAGTAAAGCCTTGCCAAAATCGTCAAGTTCCAGCATTAAGCACAAGCCAACAATGAAAGTGTGAATTACAATATTGTTTTAAAATAATGAGAGCGATTTTTCCAGTATACTTGTTCATAGTTCAGTTATCTCTTACCAAACATCTATTCTATAATTCAGCTTAATCATTCTGCAGCCCATGATCCTATGCTTTATTTGCCATGCATTATTCAGTATCTGCCTCTAACACAGCTATTGTTAAATTTCTTTTCTATGAATATCTTCACTACAGAATGTGCATTTCTTGAATGATCACACACAACAGTAAAGGAGGAAGGTATTTTATGATTGTGGATCAAAGACATAAAAGAATTAATGTCCAATCTACATGGTAAAGGAGTATTTAACTGGAGATGTCTAAGATGCAGGGGTTTTTTTCAGAGTACATGCATTCTGTAAATCTGACTTACAAGTATCTTTGGTTTCAGGTGGATTTCTGGCTTTTGAGAAATTTTGCAACTGAACTATGGGTGTCAGTCAGGCAACAGAGAATGAACACAACCTAGAATAGTCTCGCCTAAATAGAATGCATAGTATCATGTGAGATCCACTTTCAGATGCAAACAGATTACAAAACTGCCAGTAAAACATTTTTAACCGACGACTTAGTGTTCCTTTCTAGCAAACTTCCACCTCGTAGGGGATCCTCCTTACCTAATGCTGCAACAAAGGAGTTTACTTTTTTTGCCAGAAAAACTCCAGTTTAGGCTTCAGTCTATTCCATCTTGCAAATAACTTTGACAGCTTGTCTCACTGTATTGGTGTTCATCATTGTGCTCTTCAAGCATTATTTTATTGGCTAAGAACCACTAAGTAACAGCAGGAAGTATCTTCCTCACAGCAAAGTACACCCAGCTAATCTGGGTGGCAGGAACCTGCTCCTGGACTCCCAGGAACATTGATTCCAGCTGCCAGTTAACCACATGTGTTTCCCCTTGTGATTTCTTTTCTCACATATTTTATACCACATGGAATTTCATACCACGTTACCATTTTTTTTTGGAACAGAAATTTACTTTTTATTTCCAAGACAGAATGACAAACATTTGAGTTCCCTCCTTCAAAGCATAGTCATTCCAGACTTCAAAGAAAAATAAAGGTCATCAGAATTTCTTTTACTGTCTAAATTTTATTCTTCAAAATTACGTTTATTTTTGAAATGGCAAAATCTCTCTCAAATAAAAACATAGAATATCTTCAAATATGACTTGTCAGCGGCAGAAATCTGAAAAATATCAACTCGCGCTTATATTTAAAGCTTGGCTACTGAGAAGATGAGCTGTTATAATGAAGATACCTAAGAAAATCTTAATGATAAATGGTAGTATTGGTCCCAACTGTAACTATTCAATGTTACATCCCATATTCAGATGTTAATGGCAACAGTTTCTAAACCGGGACTTTTGATTACAAGCAAACAGCAGCAGATAAGTGAATTGAGCCTCCTTCATGTGGTCCTAAACATTCAGTATCTTAGTATCTTGTCATCAGTTTCACAACATAGAAAAATACTATTGCCCAAAAAATAAGATGAAAAAGGTAGAAGTTAAGAAAATTCATGAAAACTCTTTACAGGAAACAGGTGTGGCTGCATGCTGCAATTCCCATGCAACCCTTAATTGGGCAGGCTGCCTAAGGTAAAAACTGCAAGATGACAGCAGAGCTGTTCTTTACCCCTTTGTAAACCCTAAGAAAACATTGTACTGAGTCATCAGTAATTTTAGGAAATTGGTGTCAGGGCCCAGATTTTGCCCTGACCTTCTTGGGTATTCAGCTGCCTGGGCTCAGGGCCAGCTTAGAAGCAGCAGAGCCGAAGGCAGAGTGAGCAGCGCATCCTTGCTGTGTGCAGTGGGCAGCTCTGCGAGGGAGCCTGGGCTGGGACTGCCTCCTCCTCCACTTCAGGCTGCTGGGGCTCTCGTGGCTGACCCCTGCCCGAGCTGTGCTGCAGCTGTGCTGTGCCTGTGTCCTGCTGATCCAGATCCTGACTCACTGACTTGACGTCCCTGCTGGACCTTGGCCTTTCTCTGTCGCTGCAAGCATCTGTGATGGACGGGGCTGGGGCTGCCCACTCCAGCGCTGCCTCCTCCCTGGGGCAGCAGGACAGGCCCTGGCTGGCATGGTCCTGCCCTTTCAGTGCTGGTCCTTGTGTGCACATCTCTGGGGGAAAGTGCAGGGTCAGAGGGGTCCTTGTCATTTTCCAGAAATGCCTTTCACTGTTCTGAAATCATGTTATGGTATTTCATACTAAGCAAGCTGTGCTTTCCAAGCAAACTTGAAAAATAACCGGCTTACTCCAGTTCCTTTAGGTATTTATACTACATCAATTCAATAATATTAACAGCATAACTCACGGCTGCAAAATTATTCTTGGGATATATTGCTGAACCTCTCCCAAAGTTGTAGAAGCTGTACAACTTCAGTTCTGTCAGCTCATGGCTCAACATCAGCCAGGCAATACGTTTACTTCCAACACATTTCCATGCCTTTGATAAAGCTGTTTCTATAGTATTCATATGTCTGGAAAATTCCACAAACCCTATGCTAGTACATCCATCTTTCAGTGTTGTGTTCCACTCCACATATTGCCTTGTGCTGTAACTATGTCTTCTAATTCACATATAACAATTTTAATGGGTTATGGAAAGCCAAAGCATTTGTATAAAAGAGCCTATTTGCCCACTTATCTTAAAAATAGATCCAGACTGTATTTGTGGTTACAGCTGGTGGACATCCTCAAGGACATCTCCCACAGGAGGAGGAATGGCTGGGAAGTGCCATTACAGAGGAAAATATGCTGCTAGGTCTGCTCCATTCTAGGGTCTGAGCTGTGGTGAAACAGAAAGGGGAAGTAAAATTCACTCATACAGAGAGAATAATCTATGAAAATATGGCTTCCTTTTAAAAAGCAAACAGTTTTTAAACTTGGCTTTAAAGAGCAAACATTTTTTCAAAGAATTTTAAAGTTGTCTCTTCTACAATAGAAAATTAACATTCCCTTCCTTCCAAAAGTGAATTTCCATCACGTTTCCATCTCCAGTTCCTCTAAGATACAGGTATGAGTGTAGAAGTGCAAAATATCTCATTTGTAGAGAGGTTTCAGCCCTGTAGGAGTGCTTGCAAGCAACAGAATGCACATCACATTTTCAGATTACTTTGAGTCCTAGTTCCTTCTGGAAGTTTTACTCCCTTTTAGTCAGTTGAGGTTAACTATATAAAATTGAAAATAAAATACGGAAAAATTTCTTTTAAACTCTATTTTTAATTAGTAGTGAGCTATTTGCCTCCTAGGATCCAGCCTTAATTTGTAACCCGGAAATACACAAAAAACCTCTAAGTTTCTCTGAGGTGTAGGTTATTTCTCTACGATAGCTCTACAATATACACAGAAAAATAAGACAAAAAAAAATCTTTTTAGAGCTGACTACTCCCAAGAATTTGGAAAATCTGTACTCATGTTAAGTCCAGACTATATGCTGAAGTAAACACACTTTATGTAGTCTAAAACAATACATTTAGATTGTGTTGCAGTGACAGTTAAGAAAATAATTTTTTTTACAGGAAAGGTTTGCCTAAAGGTTAAAGTAGGTTCTGACAATCTAGGATGGGGTGATTTCACATAAATGAACTGAGACAGAAGACATTTTCTGATTTAGAATATGAAAAAAATTAACTAAAAAAAGTACATATAGAGCAAGGTATTTCTTTGGCTGACAAAAGTGGTCTTTTGGCTCAAAAAGACTTCTAGCCAGAAGAGATTGCGGCTTCCTGACTTTCTATGTAATGTTGGAATTAGGATTCCAGAACATATTCATTCAGGTACAATAGTTCACTTGGAGCTAAGCCAGAGTTTTCTGTGTATATGTAAGATTCAGAACTGTCTTGGGGTGACCATGTCATGTGTATCTCCTACCATCGCTCTATGCCCAAACATGAGTCCTGTGCTTTTAAACTGAGCCTGGGAGAGCAGAGAGAAGCGGCCGGGCGAACTTTTCAAAACAATCTGTGCTTCAAGGTCGCTCTGCTCTGCGTTCAGCTGTGTGGGGAGAAGTGTGGAGGAAGCACCCTGCCTACTTTTTCCACCCGGCTTTTCGGCTCCTTTTTCCTCAGAGAGAGATGGAGAGAAAACTTGGTTTTGTTTCCTTTCTCCTCTGGACTTGCTCAGATCACCAGAGCATCTGGACTCCACCAGGGGACCCTCCCCCGGCCTGGAGTGGGGCACCCACCTCGACCCAGCTCCAAGGAAGAGGAGAGAGACCACCCCCCTGCAGTGAGGACTCTCAAATTCCCCAGGTTTCCTCTCCACAGTGAGAGAGATTTTGGTTCTTTGGCATCATTGTTGTTCTCCTATGTGTGTGTGTTTAATAAATAGTTCTTTTTCTGTCTTTCACATTCCTCCGGGGAATAGTTTTCTTTTCCCGAACCTGGTGGGGGAGGGGCGGCAGTGCCCTGCTTTGCTTTGAGGAGACGCCCTTTTGGACATTTTTTCCTTGAAATTGGCCCCAACCGGGACAAGAACCTACAAAGAAACTCACCTGCAGTGTTCTCCCACTAGTTTTTCCAATGGTTAACCATCTACATTTGAAAAGATGAGAGGTTTTTTTTCTCTGAATTTGTGTGTTCACCTGTAGTGAATTAAATTTAAGAGCTGTATAAGCACTCTTCTACCTGATCAATTCATCTCCCGCCTTTAAGACAGACAGATCTTCTTGAGGTTTTGTTGGGGTTTTTTTCCATAACACATTTAATGTCTTCTAATTAGTTTTGACTAATTCTTTTAATGCTTCTTTCATCCATGTTCCTTAAATTTGTAACTTAGAATCAGGGCTTTGATGTCAGCTTAGTACTATAACAGCTTCTCCCTTGGAATACAGGAGCATTGCAATTCTACATTTCCAGCCTCTCAGACCCGTGGAACTGCCCCGCCACACTTGTGTGTCGCCTCTTTGCCTTGACAATCACTATTGCATCTTCTGTTATCACTGAGACTGGGGTCCAGGTGTGTTTCTGCGAACTGCCCTTGTTCACCATGCATTGTGATCTCTAGAGAACTACTCATATATTCAGGCTGATTGCAAAGGAAAAGAGACTGAGTTTTGTCTCTATCTGAGTCTTGCCTTACAAAGTCATAGAACCATCGACAGGTTTGGGTTGGAAGGGACATTAAAGATCATCTAGTTCCAACACCCCTACTGTGGGCAGGGACACCTTCCACTAGATCAGGTTACTCAAAGATACATCCAACCTGGCCTGGAACACTTCCAGGGATGGGGCATCCACAGCTTCTCTGAGTAACCTTTTCCAGTGCCTCACTACCCTCACAGTAAAGAATTTCTTCCTAATGTCTAATCATGCCTGTGTCAGTTCAGAAACATTCGCTCTTGTTCTATCAGTACATCTCAAACTATTTCTTTCATACTCTAAGAAGGGCCTTCATCCTCTGCTCATAAATGCAGATATTACCATATTGATTTTTTCCTTCATTGATTGATCCTGCTTTCCTTTATCACTCATTGAATTAACAAGCAAATTTATCAGCATTGGCTGAATTATTTTTGTCCTTGGGTCTATGAAAATACAAATAAATGTAAAATCAGTCCCAGGAAAATGTGATGGAAGAAAAATAGCCATTGGTGATATTCCCTATTTGCATAGCATGTTGAGATTTGAGATGCATGTTACTCAGTTGTTAAACCCTTTAGTATGTCCCTTGATAATTTTTATCAACTGCATTTATAATTTCATAAAAATGATACCAATGTAATTTGACAAGATCAATTTTCCAGGTACCCATTTTGATTAGAAGTAATAACATTATCCTCCTTTAGTTGCTTATTTCTTGAACCCCATATCAGGCTTTACACAATTACAACAGTCTTTTTAATACTGACAACATGAGACCTTTGACTAATGACACTTAGATTCTTTTCCCCATGGTAATATAAGGTGTTTTTTTCCCTTTAAATAATTCAGAGACTTGCTTAAATACCTGTTCATCCTAAAATGATATATTAGTGTGAACACAATAGTGAACTGAATTGTGTCTCAAGTTTTATTTGGTGAAAGGTTTGACCAGAAGGTTCAGAAATACTTTAGTCTGAGTTGTCACTTCCCTAGAAACTTGGGGCTTTTCATATTCAAAAATATTTTTGCAAGATTTCAGTACATTAAACAGTTTTTCCTTACAAAGGAATACATTCAAGGCCTTATTTTTCATTCCTGAACATTCTGTATGTTTTTCTGTTGGAAGTTTCAATCTGAAAGAGTTGATGACTACATTTTATGTATTTTATGCAGAAACATGTTACATAAGGAACAAAAGAAGCCCATGAAAGTCCCACAAGGACTACAACTTAAACTGACCCTTCATGAATGCTTTTAGATACACCTCCCAGAAAAAGCAACTGGCCTTAAAACAGGGGTGGTATGGAAAGAATGAGGGATAGAAGGAATCTTGATTACCTATCCTCTCCTATCTTTTTTCGTAAGAATTTAAGATTTATTAAACTTCCAGTACTAGAGTCCATACATAATTTAATATCTTTATGCATTCACTAGCTAGAATGTACTTTGAAAATTTTCAGTTTTCTGCAAAGTGTCAGTTCCCTGATGGGTTTTGTCCACAAAATGTAGTCTAGTATACATCTATATGTTTAAAACCAAAAATCATTTATGTTTCCACACATACATGAGACAGGGAAATATTTTTCTGTATCTTTTTGTAAGCAGACATCTATTTCTGGTATTCCAAATATCAAAGACAGTCCTGTGTAAATAACATTATGAAAAACAAATTCATAAATTAAAGATCAAAGTCAGCTAGGTATTTTTATCCTCTGTGTACTCTCAGAGATTCATTTGATCCAACAATTGTGTTGTTTTATTTCCAATTAGTAAAATAGTTTGCAATAGTCTATGCCCTCAGATATCTGAAAAACAGATATTCAAGTGAGTTAATTCTGTTTCTGATTTTGTTTTGCTATGATTCTATTTTAATAATACAACATGATCACTTTTCTTTTTCATCACAGTCTTTCATTAATTTTAATTAATGAAGTCATAGCATTTTTAATTATATTTAATTAGAAGACGTTTTTGAACACAGTGGAAAATCAGCATCTATAGGATAAATGAAAGTCTTTGGAAAGTTCAGAGACTAATTAAGAGACTGGATCTAATACATCTCTTTCCCTAAGTGGTATTGGATTTTATATATTTGTCGTGGTTTAAGCCCAGCTGGCGACTAAGCCCCACACAGTTGCTTGCTCACTCCCCCCTGGTGAGATCAGGAGAGAATCATAAGGGTAAAAGTGAGAAAACTTGTGGGCTGAGTGAAATACAGTTTAATAAGGAAAGCAAAGGTTCTGCACGCAGCAAAGCAAACCAAGGAATTCATTCACTGCTTCCCATGGGTAAGCCAGTGTTCAGCTATCCCCAGGAAAGCAGCACTCCATCGTTTATTGATGGTGACTTGGGAAGACAAACACCATCATTCTGAATGTCACACCCTCCTTTCTTCTTCCCCCAGGTCTATAGGCTGAGCTTGACTCCCTATGGTATGGAATATCCCCGTGGTCAGACAGGATCTGTTGTTCCAGCTGTATTATCTCCCAGCTTCCCATGCACCTCCAGCCTCCTTGCCAGTGTGGCAGTAGGAGAAACAAGAAAGGCCTTGAGGATGTGCAAGCACCACTCAGCAATAACAAAAAAAATATCTCTGTATTTTCCATACTGTTTTCAGCACAAATCCAAACCACAGCCCTATAGCAGTGACTGTGCAGAAAATGAATTTTGCCTCAGGCAAACCCAGCACAACAAGGCCTGAAAGGCTTAAATAGATGTAAAACACTTAATACTGAGCCTATAGGTTGGTGTCCCCTAAATTTTTTTTTTTAGATCTGAGTTTAGTTGAATATATAACTTTGTAGCTGTTCTGGAACACTTGTTTCTTTTTTCTGAACAATAACTTTGCTTAAACTGTTTTTTTAAAAGATCAGTGAATGTTTAATATTCTTTTCTAAGTAGTTTCTTTCCTTTGGAAGAGTCTCTTGAAAACTGATATTTTTTTCTTAGATACGTTTTAAGTATGTGATTAAAGGAATGAAGGGCATCCATACTTCTGTCCTGTGATGATCATGGCCAAGCCAGTATTGTTTTAATGATAATTATTTTCTCAAATGAAGAAAACATGTAGGTTTGAGTTGGGTTTTCTTGGGGTTTTTTTTTGGTATTGCTATTCAGGCAATGATTTTCCGGATTTTTATCTGGAAGAAATAAATGTAATATTTTGTATCACCTTCTATTCACTGCGTAAGCACTTTCTTTAGCATTGTATATATCAGTGAAATTTGAGATACATGTGAACAGGAGCTTGAGTGAAGGTGAAAAACACGTGAGTGCTCTAAGATAATGATGCTTAATGATTTTTAATTGAGAATTACATCTATTCATGTTTAAATAGTTATTCTCATGTGATTCTTAGTGGTTTAGTGTGATAGGAAATTAGGTTGGTGGCTAAGTCGCTTGCATATAAAGGCAGGAGTCCTGTCTGGTTGTGGATGTAAAAGACCTCAAATTATATGTAGGAAGCAAAATGTAGAGCGTATTACATAGAAAAGGAGCTATGGGTTAAATCCTCAGCTGCTCTTGGAGCACAGTGATTGATATTAGCTAGGTACATGATCCTAGATGAAAGGCCCTATCTGATAACTGAGTGGTTCTATATTCTCTCAAACATTATTTTGAAAGTTTTTATTTTTCAACTAGTTCTTTTTAGAAGATGGTGAGGAGGGTTTTTAATCTTTCTAAATTCTGAATCCAGAATAGCACATTAATCTGGGATGCTACCAAAAAGGAAAATAAAATCTATGCCTGCTAAAACGTTCTGTGTAGAAAAAAGAACTATTTAGTGATTAACAGCTTATTGTTCTTATTTTTTCTCTGCAAAACTTATAAAGGGAATTTGACTGGCAGGAACAAAGGAAATGTTTATTGAACTTTTTCAATGGCTGTTAAAATCCAATACTTCAGTTCAAGCCAAACTGTATATCACTGAATAACCTTGAATCATCTTTAGTGATCCTTCCTATATACCTTAAACATCCTTTGAGTGGAGTGGCAGAATGTGGTATACAGGGAGGATTCATTCACATACCAAGTGTTTGAACACTCTACACTGGTGCAAGACTACTGCTGAGGAGTCATAGTTTTTCATGACTTATTAAATTAACTGAAGTAGAAAACAAGTTGAACTGGCCAAGTGACTGCACCGTGCCATGGAAAAACATCTGTATGTCAATGATATTAAGTTTTCATACATGCAGAAGTAGGCATTCTAGTGTATCACTTACTCTTAAGATGTAACAGAAGTTTGAGTTGCTCAGTGAATATTGTCCAATGCCAATCTTGGTACCCAGGGTAACTGGGATAGTGATGGGAGATTAGAAGTGTTCAAGGAATATTTCCATTTATACTAGAGATTATGGGTAATCAGTTCTTCAGACATGAGCTTTAGTTTTAATAGCAGTGATGGGAAGTTAAGAGCAAAAAGGTAGGAAGAGGTATTGTACGTGGATGGGTCTGCCATTTAGAGAAATGTTTCTCACTGCAGTTTTCAGGAAAGGTGCTGTCCTAGATTACAGTGTAAGAACAGGTGCTGTGTTTACAAAAAGAAAATTCCAGGAAAAAGGAATTTGCTTCAGAAGCACAGTGTTTGTAATCTACAGCAATGTCATATGATGACCGGCTTAGAACGGTCTGCCATATAAACACATATGTTTAAATGGAGCTTTCAGCTAGCTTTTGAGACTGGCTTGAACAAGAGAATTTGAAGATATGCAAAATAAGGCTAAAGTCATTGTTACCATCAGAAAGAGGCAGAATGAGACTTGCTCATGGAATTTTCTATAAAGCAGGTTCTTTTCTGCATGAACAAGGAAACATTACTCCAGCTGCTTTGTTCGTTTCTCTCAAGAGAAGACTTTTTGGAGTTCAGAATAAAAATTCAATAGAATTGCTCACTCTAGATGAGATTTGAAATTTAAAAGCCTTCCTTTCAATGCTCAAAAATTAAATAGCAATATATATATATATATACACACATATATATACATATTTTAATTTTTATGCCTATTCCCCCCATCCTTAGAATTTTGCACTTCTTTTTTTTCCACAAATGTTAAACTTGTTCATTGAATTAGGTCATACCTTTTCTAAGGTAATTTTTTTATTCTGATATCATGCTTATAACCTTTTCTGTCTTGATGTCATGTAATATTTTTAGAGTGTATTCTTTATTATGTCTAATAGTCCTTGATAGAATTTGATCCTTGATTGTTTTCTCCTCTTGTTCCCTGTCACATTCAATTTTTTTTTGTCATCTTAATTTGTATTTATGTTCCTTTAGTTTCCTTCTTGCCTTGAGGATTTTCTCAAAGTTGACTATTAGCCCTCAGGCTGTCCCTTTATTCCCGGTGACTCTCCTTCTCTTTATCTGAGCCTTCCTAAACACTAACTCACTGTCTAGCTTTACATTAACACTCTATAGTGGAAGCTCCTTGCTCCACTTTAATTCCAGTTATTTTTTACATGGTATACTTAGCATTTCATGACAAGCATTCAAGCCAGAAGATGACAAAGTTAAGGTTTTACTGTCATCCTTTACTCTGTTCTTTTAAAGTATAGCTGGTATGATGCAAACATAGTGTGCAAAACCGTACTGTCATTTCTGTACTGTTCTGTGAAGCACAATGAAGACAAAATGTTCAGGAAATAAAACAATTGTTCAGTGCAGATGTGGACACTCCTGATAGCATGGCAGATCTCAGAATCACAGAATGGATACAGTTGGAATTGTGATTCATCTCGTCCAGTCCCCTTACTCAGGCAGGGTCATCCTAGACCATAAGGCACAGGATTGTGTCCAGATGTTTTTAAATATCTCCAGTGAGGGAGACTCCACAACCTCTATGGGCAACCTGATCCAGTGCTCAGTCACCTGCACAGTAAAGTCCTCTGCATACTCAGGTGGAACTTCCTGTGCATCAGCTTCTGCCCACTGCCTCTTGTCCTGTTGCTTGGCACCACTGAGCAGAGCCTGGCTCCTTCCTCTTGACACCCCCCTTCAGACACTGACAGACATTGATGAGGTCCCATCTCAGTCGTCTCTTCTCAAGGCTGCACAGGCCCATTTCTCTCACCCTTTCCCCATCAGAGAGATGGTTCTGTTCCTTAATAATCTTCATTGACCTTAATAACCTTCCTTGACCTGCTGGAACTGCTTCAGGAGCTCCATGAGTGTCTCGTAATGAGGAGCCCAGGACTGGACACAGCAGATGTGCCTAAGCAGGGGTGAGTAGAGGGGCAGGATCACTTCCCTCAATCTGCTGGAAATGCTCTTTCTAATACTCAACATTGGTATATTCCATGAGTAGTATCCTACTTCCCTGAGGGAAATGTTTAATTGAATGATATTTTCCTGGCTGTGTAAGAGGATGCAGAAAATAAATATAGTTGAGCTTTGTTCTTTGAGTGTTTAAATATTCAGGTTCATTAAGATGGCATTTTTTAAGCTCAGAAATATCAGACAGGCCCCATAGGACCACTGTCCCTAGGTCTGATTTGACAGGGGCCATAGTTCTTTGCTCCAGGAAAGAATTGCTATGGCATGCTGTGATGACATATTTTCCTAAAGCAAAGCTGTTAGAGGTACAGCTTATGCTCTGAAGTGTGGCCTAACCATGTTCTAGGCTATTTCATTTCACCCTAATATAACTCTGGGGGATGTTCACATTTATGCAGACATCTTAGGCTTGTGAAGCTTCACTATTACCTGTGTCAGTCTTATTGTGACATTTACAGTTCTTAACTACATCTAGTGCTGTCAGTACATAAAAAAAAAAAGCTGGTTTACTTCTTCAGAAACTATATTTTTCTAGTTTCTAAGAAACATGATGGGATTGCAAATAAATATGATTCACCTGGCTATTCCAGGCACATGAAATTTGCCTGGGTTCCCAGTTATTGTCACAGACTGAGACCACACTCCAGAGCATTGTCGCTCCTGTGAACATCACGCCTGGATGGAAAAAGAGAGATCAGAAATGAGCACTTGCTCTCCAAGTACAAGGTGTCGTCAGTGCATTGGAAAATGAAATTCCAGATTCTCTAAATCTCAATCTTCTCAGATAATAGTGGGGTTTGCTTTGTTCAAGTTTTAAGGCAAGTCACAAAACTGCTCTCGTTTTACAGATTTAGAGTTGCTGTAATCCTGGCTGTCAAGTGAGAATTAAAGAGCTTTTGTAGAATTTGAGATTCACCAAAAACTGCTGGTTAAATTACAAATGTAAAAATTGCAAAAAATAAATTTGGCTGCAATCTCATCATAATTTTGAGCATAGTAGAAGAAGGACTGCAACAGATTTTGAAGCTCCAACAGCATTAATTAGGAGCACAAAAAATAAGTCAGAATTGTAATTCAGCATACTACAAAAAAATTAAATGGGTAAAAATTACCAGAATAAGTCTTCTACTTTAGTTTACAAGCTTGTTTGAAAGATTTTCCTTGAACCTTTATGTCTTAGGGCTTACATGCTAAACAAATTCTTTAGAGAAAAGAGGAAAACTCCATGCTTTAATTGAATTTTTTGTATTTTGAAGTTTAAAATTCTCATGGAAGATAAATTCACCTCCTTCCGTATCATTCAGATTTTTATGGTAACTTATTGTACATCTATGTTTTTTCCTCTTGTATTTAATTTTATAATAAGAAACTCTGTTGTAGCCCATGGGTGGACTTAGAGGCCTGTGGAGACAAAACATTTTTAAATTCCTTGCTGCATTGGAATAGTATCATGGAAAAGAGGAAAAATAAATAAATACTTTTCATCCCATGGCATGCTATAATTCTTTTGGGTTTTTAAAATTTATTTTAAAGCTATTATAATAAAATAAACATATTTGAAGCATCTCATGAAAGTATGTTCTCAAGGCATTTTTGTCTGATACATGTAATCTCGATTCTCCCTGATTAAAGCATCTAGAAGCCTGAAATAAATTATCTGTCAGGGAATCAGCATTTTACCTGGTGTCAGTAAGAGATTCTGTCCCATCTCATAGCACACAGTGGCTGAATTTTAGCACAAGTAGGAGCAATTTATAAGATGCATTCCCACCATTACACAAAATTTTAAAAAATTGAAACTCAAATACTTTTGGTTTGTAGTCTAGAACAATCATCCTTGTGGCTACTAGGGATTGCATGTGTATGGTACTATAATGACATTCTGTCCTCCCTCCACTACAGATATTTCTAGATTATGTTCTGTGACCATGCGTGATAAAAAGCCTCATCTTCTTCTAAAGAATCTCTCCTTATTGAGCATATTCTACTATTGAGCGTAACACTGGACCACTACCATAAGAAAGATCTGAATTTTTTTCCATTTCTAATATTTAAGCCTGTATCAAACCTATTAAAACTGAAGCAACATTAGTCAATCATGCAACCACTTTCCAATATTAATTAATCTAAAAATGTTCTAGTTCCTTATACTTAAATTAATCTTCTAGCTTTTTTTTTTTTTAATATTTAAAATTTTCAGACTAATATTGTATATAACCTAATTTTTGAATAGAATTGTAGGTAGCAGAATGTCTGTTTACTGAATGAGTCCTCACATTCCAGACACACTAGTTTACCATCATCATGGACTAACATCACAAATTTATGTGCTGAGTTAAAAAAAAAAAAAATCTGAAAAGCTATAGCAGTAGAAGAATAGCTACAGGTCACTGTCTACAAAATTTGGTTTCATATTTTAAAACTGCAGTTCTGAGACTACTAAAGATAGAGGATTTTGAAATTTATTTTTTTTTTTAATAAAATAGGAAAGAAATTATCTCCTTTTCCTTTTATTATCAGGGTGTTTTTCATGGAAATTTACCTCACCCAAGCTGTATAGAAACATCTAATGAGTTTTATGGGCTTTGGAAGAAGATTGTTTCCATTCCTTACCAGAATGATGAATACACAAATAAGTTGTAAAAATGTTTCTGTAGTTCAGAAATAGTTGACAGAAATGGATCAATCCTCAAGGAAAAAAAAATTATGTCACCTAATCCAAACTTGATCAGTTAAAGAATGCATGTTTCTGTCCCTTTGGATGTAGCAGTAATAATATTTTTTTCCTGCTCCTTACATTTCTACACAAACCTGCTAACCTTAGTTCTTACACAGATTTTTTTGTATCCTTTAACCCAGAGTTTAGCCTTGGTCCTGACATGGCTAAGTAGAGATAAAAAAAAATTTGTCAGGTAACTACTGGTGTTCCAAGAGGCCCATCAGAAATGCTGTTAGGAAGGCATTCAAGGAAAACGTAAAATTGGAATGATGCTATCTATACTATCAGTTTCTATACTATTTGTGGAACAATAGTTCAAACTCATTTTAGTGATGAAAAGCAGCTAAAGTAGAAATTGTTGGATGGAAGTATAAAAAGCTACACAGTGGGAAACAACAAAATCAGGCACATCAGATATGTCGCACTCTGTTAAGAATAAACTCAAAATTTATAGCTACTGTAAATTTAAACTAGGGAAAAAACCACTAATGTAAATGCAAATATTGCATCCAAACACTTGTAATTGAAACACTTATGCCCCGTATTCCAATTAGCTAAAAATCTATCTTTTTTCCAATTTTTTTTTCTGCAGAAGTAAAGTTTAAATTGATATGGAAATATAATCTGTATTACAGAGAATCATAATATTACTACTATTTGAATGAACTATAGATGCTGATCTATAAATTGAAAATAAAAAAAGATATTTTATATAAAACAGATTTTAATGTTTGTTAAAAGGAGCAATGGGTTAAAATATTACCCCAGCTAAATCTAGTCTACATAAAATGGCTAGAAGAGCTTTGACAAGCTCATTAAAATTAATATGAACATTTCAATGGGACAGACTGGCTGTCATAAATTATTCAGGGAAAGTAATTATGCTGTTCAACAAAGCCTGCTTTTTTTTTATTAAAATACAAGCAAAATTTTAACTAGTAGCTAATTTCCATACCACCCTGAATTACTAGTTTTATCTCCTGTGGATTTCATAACAAAATCAGTTACAATAAACACATCCTGAATGATGGCATTGTGGATCAGTGAACTTCATTGCCTTGGGTATCCATGGTTACCAGTCACTGAAGAACAAAAGATACAAAGATTTGACAGCAGTTTATTGTCAGACAGGAAACCACAAATCAGGTTGATTTTATACCTTTTTTAGACAAGAACTGACACTACTGCCTGTCAGGTTTAGGTGTGTTTATGTGTGTCTGTCCATGTACACAGTGTGTAATGTGATAAGGAGTGGCAGAAACCTGCTTGCAAGAGGAGGTGGATTGAGAAACCAGTATAAAGGATATGTTGATAATTTCTGTCCAGTTTATATCAGTTTATATGATCTAACAACATAAAAATGTACAAGGAATGCCTCTCCTTGTGACTTCAGTTCTCCACTGTTGAAGACTGCTCTTCTAAAACCTTTCATGAACTTTAAAAACTGCTTTTTAAAATGCTTGTAATATTTACTCCTTTTAATCCTTCTGAGAGACTGTGATACCTAGGGAAGTACTTCAAATTCTCCATCTGTATCTGTTTATGCTCTGCAACTAGTACAGTATTTATCTAATTGAAAATAACTTTACAAATTTTCCTTTTTTTTTTCTGGCTAGACAAAACTTTTTAAAGTTTCCTTTGAAGAACTTTTCTCCTTTTCCCTGCTCTTTTACTTATTGCATCTTTGCAGAAGGGCTCAGCAAAAATTTCGTACTTTAAGTTCACTCTGTTTGAAGATACATGAGCAGAACCATGCACCATGTTGCAGAAGATGTCTCCTCAACCTCTTCTAGACTGGCAATGACAGTTTGTTGTCCCTCTTCGAAATATTTTCTGAGTACTTACTGGGATTTTATTTATATTTGAATGGCAGTGATGAGAAAAATATGAAGTTCTTGATTAAAACTCACAGTACTTATACTGTATGTAGCCAACGAATTAAAAAGACTTCTAAATAAGGCCGAAGGGCAAAATAAATTGAATATAAATAATTGGGTAAACCCACACTAGCTTTACTGACTTTCCATGTTGAGTCAATGTAGTTTTACCTTGTTTTCCTTAGTTATAAGCTATTCAACTGTATGCATACCTCTCGTTAACATTTGCTTCTGGAACATTTTGGAAATTGTTTATGTAGTTTAAAAACAAAATAGCAGGATGCTTTCACTGTTTTACCTCCAGCCTGCAAAAAATCTAGACTTTTAGGAGTTTCTTTGTGTGTGAACGGACATGAGCTTAAGTACTGCTCATTTGAATTTCATTTTATAAGTATCATAAAATCAGTTATTGTATCAGCTTAATTTATTTCTTTGCAAATACTCTCAGTAAACTTCCAGATTTGTCGTAGCATCTTGTTTTCTATGAGAAATAACATTTCATCAAAACTTCATATGAGAAATTTAGAGAACATAAATTGGCTCTCTTCATCAGTAATTATTCACTTACCTCAAACAAGTTTAGTAGTTTTTAACAGCTTTGGAAGTATGTAGAACAATAATGTCTTCTGATTTTGTCACAAGTTTCTTCACTTTAAAATAATTTCCTCTTTCTTTCTAGAAATAGAATACTCCAAAATATTTTTACATATTTGATTTTCTATCACTGCAACTTTTTTTATTCATTCAACCCTTTTTTATTCCTTTCCTTAATTCTTCAGGCACAGACATTGATTTTAACAAAATATTAGGATTAGTAGAAAGAAAACATTCCTATTTCTGACTGCATAATATCTGCATCTTAAATGATTTGCATCCCTTCACCTCAAAATACTCTAAAATGGGGTAACTCATTAAGAGACAAGTGAATAATGCACAGTCTTTCAGGAGTTTCTCTTTCATTGTCTTAGTGAAATGACTTTTTATAGAGCTAGATTTTAGGTCTGAAAATACAGAAAATAGTGTCTTTGTAGAAGCTCTTCTGCGATATCTGCTGGCTGAATTGGCACTTGCACTGTGAAACTGTAATAATAATCCTGGCTGGAATCCTTCCAGTTCTGTTAAGCTCTTTCAGTTTCTGATAAATGATTAGTCTGCTCTGGCCGTAATCTGACAAAAGGCCAAAATTAAAATAGGTGATTACATTTCTGGAAGTCATACTATCAAAACTGGACTTCTAAATAGAGTGCAATGATGGCAAAGGATATGTATGGATTTTAAAGTATAATAACAAGTTGAAGAGGCACCGCTTTTTCCACTTGGGAAGCTATAGCACAAAAGGTCTTAATGGGGACAATGGTGTGGTAGGTGTTCAAAGGACAAAAAAGGTAAGTGAGATGTAGACACATAAGACTTCATATAATGCTTTGAAAAATCTTCTGTCAAGGGGATATACCCACTGTGAAATGAAGAATTTATACATGTAATGAAGAGTTCAAAAGCATATGAATTTTTTGAAAAGACTAAAAATAGGGTTACAGTAGTAATGATGAAGTCTTGTCTTTCACGTAGACTAGAGATAAGAACAAAGTCTTACACTTGCATTATTATAGAATAATTTTTCTTATGTTTATGACGTTTTCATTGTTCAAGGGGAAAGGGTGGAACATGAACTCTGCTTTTCTATTCCTGTGAACTTTACTATGATTTATTATAATATGACAGTAGATTACTAATCCATAATAAGTCTTTTGCTCATCTCTAATAGTATATGAGAAAGTTGTTTTCAGATGAGTCTGTGTTAACAATGGGAGCATTTCAAAGTTTGGTTTGGTTTGGTTTTTTTTTTATGTAGTAAAAAGTTTTTTACTGTTGTGATGACTGAAAAAAACTGTTGAGTGTTTCCTGGAAGAAGGTGAAATCCATTATGAAAATCAATCTTCAAGTTGCACTTTCTGTTTTAGAATTTATCTAGTAAAAATTCTTAGTTTAATCATATTAACCATTCTACTTTTCTGAGGAAAAAACCATATTTATACATAAGGAAACTTTTCATATTTTTTTCAGGTCCATAACATTCATTCCATGATGTGATTCAACTTAGCTTCAGATCAGCTGAAATAGGTGTGTCTGTCCTTTTCCAAATGTCTACATTCTCTAAAATTTTTAGGAGACCTTCTAAGTACATTTTCAGAGCATCATCCATAGACCTTGTTTCTACTGATGTATCAATACTTATTCCATAATTAATGGCAAGTAGAGTCATTAGAGAAAATACTCTAGCATCTTCATGAAAAAGGAGGCTCTGAAGGAGCCTCAGGACAGGCAGGTACCCAGCTGGTATTGAAACATTTGCTCAAGCCCTGTTGCTGAGGAGCAAGAGGAATTGCAAATATTGCATTTCTTTGGTTGACAGTTTTTCTAATTGTATTGGAGATGCCCAAGGACTTTTTGTTGTGTCTTCAGGTAAAGTGCAGAGATATTATGGAAAGGAAGGAATGATTTCAACTGAGCTATTTTATGCCACTTTCCTGAGTATCCCTGCCTTTTCAGGGGCTTATCTCACTGCACATAAGACCTGCTCACTGAAATGAGCTGTTGAGAAAAGCTGGAGGGAGCCTTTCTTCAGGCTCTCCCACCAAACTGCTCTGCATGTGGGCTCCCTCCCAATTCACTTGGGAGAAGCTTTTGAGACTCTTGTGCTTGAAGAAGACTTCACTACGGATAGTTCTGTGTAAATGCTACTTACCAAAGGCTATCTAAAGAAAAAAACAACTCATTTTCGAAAGGGGCTTGAATGGGATATTGATTAAATTCCATCTTCAGTTTTTAAATTAAATATCAGTTGTATTAATCAGTTTACTGATCCTGCTTTTTGAGCCCTGTTTCACTAAGTAGACAATTTGAGTTTTAAATGTTGAATATGCAAAGTCTGCTTTATGCTTTTGCACTTCATCATCTCAGATGCAGCTGGCAATCCAGCTGCAAAAATGTCACAAAAGAAATATTTATTTGTCTTCCTTTTTTATTTGACTAGCTGTTCAGTATTTAAATAATTAACTACTGTCCTCAGTTAGCCAAATTACAGTTGTCTAGGTGATTTCTTTATGAGCAACTAGCTTCCTATCTTAGCTCCTTTTCCTTTCAGCTGCCTTCACTCTTTAGCAGAAATATGGAGTTTCTTTAGGGTTAGAAAACATACACATTCTAAGCCATAAAACTCAGAAACTGCTTTTCATCCTACATATTTTTTTTATAGTCAATAAAAACACATAGCACAGAAGTAGATTTGTCCCATGTAGTTCTCATTCTTTTCCACACTTTTCCTGAAGTTCAGTGAGTTTAAATCTCACTAAGGGAGCCCTTTCACCTAGGAGACAATATCTGATTGCCTGAAAAGCGAAGAACGGTGTTGATAGTAGTTAAGAAACTGGACTTTCCACATCAAGAGTTGAGCCATATCAGCCTGTGACTGGCATTTGCTATTCGAAGGGAGGAGACAAGTCAGCTGTTCTTTCTTCCATAAGGCTGGAGAACCATCTCATTTGACATCCCACTAGTACTCTCTTCTGGAAGAGCTCTCTTTGGATCTTGCTTCAGCTTGATCTTAATTTACTTTTGCCATAACAAGCTACATTTTTGGGTCTCATTGCTGCTGATGTCATTCAATTGTACAGAAGGCTACACATTGGTCTGAAACCTATTTTGTCTGGAGGTTTTATTTATAGCCTATGAACTTTAGAGGGCGAAGAATCTCTTCTCTGACCAAAAAAAAAAAAAAAATCAAAACCATTTCTGTATATAAGCATGTTGGTTGAGACCTAACATGAAGGGAAACACACACATCCCACACCCCACATTCCCTCCTCCTGCCAAGAGTCCCTGAGGTCAGTGAGACCTAGACAAGGAGGGTGCTTATGTGCATATCTGGTAGAGCAAAAGAAACAATGTGGGAAGGCATAAGAATGTTTAGTTTGCATATGTTGTTTATGTAATTTTTTGTTAAAGTGTGCATTTTAAATGTTTTCCTGTCAAAATGTTTGTATGAGCTGGGAAAGTGTGTGCTCAGTGCTAGCCATGTTTTTTCAGGAGATGAAATATCAAAAAAGTGGGAATGAAAGCCATGAAGGTTACATAGAGCAGCTAGGTAGGAAAGCCCCAGCACAAGGCACAACTGGTGGGAGAGCTGAGGAAGGAGAATAGACGAAAAGTATGTCACCAGCCGGCTCAGCTTTGCTGGGCCACAGCAAGACTAGTTACCAGTTTCAAACTCCAAGTGAGAGTTGCTGCAAGTAGAGAAAAATACCCAGGAAACCTAAGGCATTCCTCAGAGGAAAAGAACATTAAGTAGTATATTTTAAATTGTTAATATTTTAATCTAATTTACTAGTAATTTTTGCAATCTTTAATAAAATATGTATCTTTTAGTCACTTGATTAATGCTAGTTATTAATAAAAATTAGATTTTAACATGCAAATGTCATATAGCTTTACTATTCAATTAATGTAAACAATAATCTCAAATTCCTAGGATAAGAAAGCTGAATTCAGGTTTCCTTTTCTATAGATGTTACTGAAATGCCCACAATTCTTGTTGCCTTGCCCTAATGGAGTTGAGCATATAGTAACAGAATGGTTTGCGTTCAGAGAGACCTTAAAAATCTATTTCCAACCTCCCTTCCATAGGAAGGAACACCGTTCATTAGACTGGGTCACTCATGGCCCCGTCCTGGCCCTGAGCACTTCCAGGAATGATGCATCCACAACTCCTCCGGGCAACCTGCTTCAGTATCTGATACTGTGTGGAGTATCCAGGACTTTATAGATGGCTTTTACTTTTTAGCAGTGTTTTATGTAGATATTTTTCAGCAAGTGAATAAAGGCATTATATTTTTTGTTAGACAAAGCTGCCATCTTGTGGCAGAATGTTGGAAGTGGTATCAGTTTTAATTTAGGTGGAGAAATTAAGTAAAATTTTGTGCAATATTTCCAGTATTGTTTGTTGTACCATCATACATTGAACCCTGATCATAATACACGTACATACTGAAAATATCTGATGAGCTTGCAAGTGAATATTCAATCCTTCAGAGAAAGCACTGATGACAAACATCTGATGCCAAAAAGTGTTCAGCATTGGGAAAAGTGTGATAACTCTTTCCTCTAATAAGAAGCCAGCTTACAGTTAAAAGACCCTCTTTATTAAAAAAAAAAAAAAAAGAAAAAAAAGGATGGTTAGTATGTTTCATCCACAGAGAAGCAGTTAAATTACTCATATATTTTTCTTACATCTAAAAACTGATACTAACACATCATGAGACATTAGTGACTAGAGAAATGAAACTAATTAATACTATTCCTATTTATCTTTTCTTTTACCATGCAATTTTCTCATTTACAGTAGCAATTTGTAAATCTTGCAAATATGTGACCTCTATAAATAAAATACACAGACTATGTATCACAATTAAGATTTGCCAGTAAGACATACGGGCTTTCTAAATAGCCTAAAAATAATAAAGTTTAGATCAATAATGTTTTGATTGAGAATAATATTTAAAGATTAATATTTAGAGTTTATATCATTAAAGGAGAGGTGAAAACCAAAAATAATTGGTGCATCGGATCTAGAAGAATAACAGTAATTAATTGTGCACAGGTGGACTTGAAGAAAAAGGCATCTGTTGCACATTGCTGAAGCAGTAGGGAAGTCACACAGATGTGACAGCCTGTGTAATCACAATATGTGTAATACCAAGGAGTCAGCTTGCTCTCAGAATTGTTTTTCACTGACTCTTTCCAGATACTTTTTGCCTTTAACAGAAATCAGTTTAGTGTTTAGACAAATTTTTTGGTGTGTTGTATGAGGTGGATTGCAATACAGAAGTAAATAACAGAAGATGGTAAATTAAATATTATTTCAGTAGAAACACAGTTATAGAACACCAACCTTGCTCTTGCTCTGACTTAAAAATTAGGTTAGTCCTACTGAGCATTTTGGAAAGAAATGAGTTTTTAGAAATTGAAAACATGAATAAAGAATGGCACAAATACTTCTGGTTTACTATCTGTACCTTCAATGCAAGAACTTAGTATAACTAACAAAATGTCAAAGACATACATTTAAAAATTTTTATGAAGAAATTGTTCTTTTTCCAAATTTGATGGTAGCCTAAAAGACTCCATTACAATGACAGTTTAAAGTGGGGCAGCAAATTTCATAAATTCAGGAAACAGATTACAAATTCACATGTGGTAACACTGAAATCTTCTAAGACATTCACAAGGATGAAAAACATTCAAGGAGAACATAAAAGCAGAATTGAGTACTACCAAATCTGAAAGTAAGAAGTTATCTCTGTCTGTACATTAGGCTTTAATCTGAAAAGATTGGTACATATTCATACTGGACATAGAGTAATCCATATATTGTAGAACAATTCATATTATTTCGATATAATGAATAATTTCCAATTTTTAATATATGTAGAAATGTTGTGTTCACTGAGTATGGCACATGCAAACAGTTGAAGTCCTCAGAAATCTATGCAGATCAGTCTATAACACTTCATACTTATATTTGCAATATCTCACTTTTCCATATAAGAAATGTTCACTTTTATCAAGCAAGGACATTGCTATTATACTTTGCTTTAGTAAAGAGTTTGCAAAGTAACAAACAAATAAATAGTCTTATCTGACTGATATCCCTGTCACTTGTTCATCCAGAAGTATCACAGAAATATTCATACCTTTCAACAAGAACGAAGAGAAATTGGGCTGTGAGTTGCCAGTGATTCTGTCAAGTGAACACCTTATTTTGCCATTTTAAACGAAGTTCTTCCGAAAGATCACTTCTGCCACTCTTCTGCAAATAGCGAGACAGGAGCTGCTGTTTATCAGCTGACCTTGGAAGGGTCTTTTTCCAGCAGCAAAGCAGCTCATAGATCTGGTGTGTTAAATTATCAGGGCACTTCAGCCTAACAAGCTGAAGTACGCTCTGTCGAACAGGTAAACATAAAGCAAACAGTGATGTATTATCTTCTGTAAGTTCTTCTGCAAGCCGAAACAGCAAGCTGTCCCATAGGGCCTCTGAAGGGCAAAAATTAGTGAAGAAATAATAAATCTTCCTTTTTTTTTTTTTTTTTGAAGAGTTTTTTAAAGCTGGAGGCTCAGTGGGTAACCTCCCTGACTAAATACGGTTTGTTTTTTACTTTGATGGAAACATCGTTCCATCTCATTTCCAATACCATTTTGGGTAACTGCACTGCAATGTGAAGCGAATTTAGTCAAGAGCAGATTCAGCAATGATCTATAATTTTTGGAACTGAATGGGGAAAGTTACCAATAAAATAACAAATAAAATAAAAGGGTTTCAGTATTTACAGTAATTGATTCATTGGTTATACTGGAGCTTTCCAGTACAAACTGAATTTCCTTATACAGAAAATTATACGCTATTCAAGCATCCCACCACAACAGTATCTTACAAGAGCTTTTGCATTTTCTGCTAAACAGATCTTTTTCCTTTGACTATCTCTTAACATATTAACTATTTCCTTCCTGAATATGGCATTTTAAAGTGTCAATTACAGCTGAAACAGATCTTGGCATTTAAAAAAAAAATAGTAAGTATAGCTCTCATTTATATTGGTATTAATTTATTGGTTGTTTTCTTACCTGATGAATCAGAAAAAATTCTTTTTGTGCTTCATGGATGGTTGATCAATTTTTCATGCTATTAAAGAAAATGTGTTGAGGAGAGGGAAATGACTAAATGAGTAAGAGGTGAGGCATATGATTTGGGAGTGGATTGCAGTAAATTCATTAGGTATTTAAATCTTAGCATTTAACATTTGTTCTACTTACACAGAAGATTTTTGTCATTATTGAAACCTGATTAACACCATTAGAGGGTATAAAATACTATATAGCTATTAAAATAAAGAAATTAATGAAATTTCCATCCGTCAAATGGACGCTTATTATGTCTTATTAAAAAGTTCATCCTTCATGCAATTTTACATGTTTGATTAATAGCATTATGCCATAACTGATGTATAGAAACTGTGTGTATAGAAAATCTGTATAGGACCTTTGTAGATGCCACAGATTCTAATTTTGAATACTGCATTAACTTTGCCTTTCTTTCAAGGAAAAGAACAACTTTTAGGTATGCAGTAGCTGTTGTTAGGTCAGGTAATAATACTATATTTGTAGCTATAGTTATTCATTTTACATAGTTCAACTTTTAATAAAACATCGTGAAAAATCACCAAAATTCAAAGACAAGTTCCATTAGAAAGTGCAAAGTTCTTCCTCTTTCTTTCTTTAAACATTGGAGAGAGAGAAAAAATACTTTGTCCTGTTTTTCCTATGGTTGAGAAAGGTGAAAATCTTCTGGGCATTAGTGTTCTTCCTGCTACACATAGAACAAGGAATTACTTACATAAGCATTGAGTACAAAAAGAGATTAGTTTGTATGAAGTGTAATTCAGATTTTTTTTTGTGTAAAAGTGAAATTATCCTCTTTTAGTACCTGTGTTATTTTTGTCACACACATTCAGTTGTATTACCTGGCTGTTTATGCACACACCTCCTGAGGAGATTTGCCTCGTTTATTCTCTGATGTTCTGCCTTTCATTTGTGAATTAAGAGCATAAAACTCTGACTGGAAAAATTATTCTCCTTTTCTTTCTGATATACTGAGCGTTATGGAGCTGACCTTAATCACTTCTATAATACAGACTTTAAATATTGTTCAATATTTGGAGTGTCTCAGATGTACTGAGCTGCACAGCCATAAGGTCAATATATTCATAAGCATTACCTACTGGGAATTAGACAACTTTTCATCAGGCCTGTATCCAGTCATCCTGGGAGGTGATTTCAGTGTGCACAAGATGCACACACTACACACTGCATGGCGGTGCAAAACCATCCTGTGCTGTACTGCTCCTGAGATCTTGGGGATTGGACTAGGTGACCCTTCCTACCCAAATTACTCTACGATTCTGTGATCTGAATCTGCCTCGTTTTGCATGCTTCTACAGAAATTCTGTCATTGGACGTACCCCAGTGTGAAGATAGAATGACATGGCTAAAAACCTCTCCAAATAAAGAGAATATAAAGCTCTTCCAGACGGGGGCATTGCTTTTCTTCTAAGATTTCTCTGGCTTTTCTTAATTATGCATTTATATTTAAACTTATTTTCAGTCATTAATGAGAATTTAGCACCTCAAATGTCTGTATTAGATTTTCAGAGTTATTGTACATGAACTCAATTACCCATGCATTGACTTTAATCTGAATCATTTATGCTACTTAATGTTAAAATAGTAGTAAAAATTATAAGAATTGAAAATTAGTATTGTCTAGAAATACCTTAATAATATACAATGCATTTGATCTAAAATATTAAATTGCCTTTAAAGATTAAGTGTCTGTGGTGAAGTGCTAAATTCACCCACGGTTCAGCTGCACTGGCATGTGGTCCTGATGTTCGGGCTGACAGCTTAAATAAAATACTCTTAGCAGTCAAAGCAGTTTTCTAGTCTGGAAGGCCCTTCAATAAGCCAAGCAACTGCCTTTCTGAAGCAGGGGCTAACATGCTATTCTGCTGTTAGACAGTCGTTAGACATAAAACTTCAGCAGAATACTAATTTCATAATGTCTGTATGTATTACAGCAATCTATTTTTACAAAGTATTCCCAGCCAGTAACACTGATGTGCTCTGTCAAATGGACCTCTCAGACATGACCAGACTCTAGTAGCATGTTAAACAGGACAGACAGAAAAGGAGAAATTGATCTTTTAACTCCTTAGCCCAGTGTCACATAAGTACAAAATCTTTGAAATCAGTAGATATGCACACACATACTTGACATCAGAACCTAATGCACTACATCCGACTTGTGTTGAAAATAATAGGTTAGAGCAACAAAAGTTTTCTATTGCTGAGGAAATGAAAGCACCATAAACAGGAATCATTACTGAAAATCCGATTACTTCTGTAAAAACATATGTTTAAAGTAAAAACTGATGTGAATGTTCACATTCAAAGTAAACAAATACTATTTTGACCACTGTCAGCAATATATTTGTAAGTGGATAATGTGGGTACATATGTATAGAAAATGGCTTATGATCGTATAGTTACTGCCTTCTCTACAAAAGAAATTTAGGTGGGCATTTTACAGAAATGAGTGAAAATACAGTAGGTCAGAATTCTTGCCTTAAAAAGATTCCATCTGTCTTTGTCACAACCAAAATCAGGCATTCCAGATGCTTTTAACTATCATCTGGAAAAAAATTGTTTTGTTGGAAAAGTGTGAAGTCAATTAAATTCAAAAAGAGAGACATGGTTTGTCACCGGAGATTTAGACCAAGTGTTCCTGTACATATTTTGATATTGAAATGTATGCAATTTTGGTAGTAGTAGTTTAGTGCAGTATAGGGTGCTGGAACATAGGCTCTTTGAAAAGTTTACAATGAGATTTCATTGCAGGAATATTAAAGATTGCTTTATGTAGCATTAGCTTTCACCAGAGATGAAGTTAATTGCCCACATGGCTGTACTGCAGATGTTAATGAGGAATAATAGAATAATCAGATGATTTGTGGAAGATAGGTTACACAAACCATTTAATGATTCTACAGTTTGCAATTCTGTGCTCCCAAGACAATGAAACAAGAATGATAGAACTGAAACTTCAGTAATAATTTCACAGTGCCATACCAGCTCGGGAGAGTAAATGGGTAAAAATTTTCTGCTAGAAATTTTTCTATGTTTATACTTGGATATGGTTCCCTCCTACAGCTAAGAGAAATTCTGAGAAAGTTTGTACAATTGATGATGGATCAGAACTCCATTACTGACTCCTGTGTGTATCTGCAAATCAAAAATCATACAAAGATCCTTTTTCTAATAAATATATGGTAAGGGAAAAAGAGAAATGGCTCTAATATTATCAAGTGAGAAACCCACCTTTGGTAATGTTAATGCTAATTTGCACAGTGGAGACTGGTGTTGATATTCATCATATGGTAAGGTGTCGCTGCCCTGGAAGGGGTCAGCCTAGCCGGGCTGCAATCCCAGGCGAGGCAGCAGTGACCTTCCCGCAGACACGCTTTGCTGTGTCTCGGTGGCCGCGTAGTCGGGCAGCACTGGCTCAGCGGAGGCAGGGCGCGCCCTGAGATAGGTGACCCAGCTGTTCAGGTCTCCCAGGTTCCCGGAGGCAAAAGAGACGAGGGAGAGAGCCACTTCCAAAACTTCCCAAGTTTATTCGCTCAGGAAGGGGGAAAGAGGGAAATGGCCGGAGGGTCCAGGGTTGCATGGTCTTTTAAAGGGAGGTGGAACCGGACAACGGTCCAATGAACAAGCGAGCAATGGGAAGGTCCAAGACATACATAACCAATGGGAGACAGGTAGAGGAGAGGTTAACAATAAACATCCAATGGGGGACGGAACTTAACAGAACTTTCCAGAGAAGAAGGTGGAGGCTTCAGACCTGGGTCTCGCCCACTGATGACCCTTCACTTTCTGATTCGTCCTCCCACGTGATGGGCAGGGCGTTCGGAGTCGAGGGCAATCCTCCAGTGGCCCAATGCGCCCCACCAGTAAGGTTTGTTCCCATTTCTTTGTTATCATCTCTCTGCTAATTTTATAAAACACTGCTGTTCCTTTGTAATGAGGTGAACTGTGGTTACCAAATTCATCCACTTCTTTAATTTGGAGCTCCAGCCTGTGTTTTCTTTGTGAATGAAAAATCAGCCTGTAGACTTTTCCAAAGTCTTCTCCACTCTCTGCAGTCCATACAATAAAATTTAAAAAATGATGGGTTTTTTTTACTGTGTATTCAGATGTGTGGCATCTAAAATAATTCCTTAACATGAGTCAAGTAAAGGTAATCACATAAAGGTAATCACACAATCACATTCCTTGGTTGTTTTTTATCATTATTATTACTTTACTGAATATCTGAGTTCAGCCTGCTTCAGTAGTAGCCATATCTTTGTAGCCAGCTGTCTTAGCCCTTTAACAGCTGACTTAAAGAATAAGTGGTGAAGGCAGTGCTGCAAGTTGAAAAGCAAGGAACACAAAAGGACGTATGTACATGACACAGAGAAGAATAAAAATAAAAGGGTGTAGTGAATGGAATTAGGAGTATATGCTTTCTGGTTATTCAGGATAGATGTCTGTAACAACAAAATGAATGGCAGCAGAGGGGTAGATGCGATTTTAGGCTTTCTAAATCCATTTATTTGATACATGTAAATACACTACCCTTTGCATATATGAGCAGGCATTTCTTGGGGGCTGGAGGCTTCTCTTTTTCAAGAACATTCCTTTCTTTAGGGTTAATGCAGTTTTCAATGGGAGAGTTTATGTACAAAATGTTCAGAGGGCCAAATACATATTTATATGTTCAATCTAAAACAGACAGGAGAGACTATATACAATTTTGGTGAAAACCTTTCTGAGGGTTCTTATCTCTGTTCCCTTTAAGGAAGTCTCTGAATGGTGGCAGCCGCTGCATGGAATTTTCTAGGCTGCTAATGGAAATGGCATAACTCTCTCTTTCTTCACCTCAATTCACAGTGCAACTCACAACGGGCAACATTTTGCCTTGGGTTTCTCACTCACTTGAAGTGAATTTACACAGATAAAATAGCAGACAGAAACCTGTCCTTTTGAAATAATTCATAAAATACCATGTGTTTCTGAGGGACCAGGTTTCACAGAATGGCAGGGGTTTAAGGGATCTCTAAAGATCATCTTGTCCAACTCTCCTGCTCAAAGCAGGGTCACCTAGAGCACGTTGCTCAGGAGCTCGTTTGGGTAGCACATTTTCTTTTCAGTTGGAGCAGTTTCCCATTAAATTTCACGTTCCTTTTTTTTGACAAGAAATAAAACACTAAAATAACTAAATGTACTGTGACTAACCTCAATCTCCCAGTGTTCTCATACAGCATTTTTTAATAGCTAAGATAATTGATAATGTTTATACAGATGCATGAATTAAATGCCTTACCTGAAGCAGAAATGTTTCCTCTGAATCTAAAATGAATCTGCTCTCCTTCTCTTAACGGGAACTGCTGTGTAGGTTCTGGGGGACCAAAATAACCCTCCTCATGGAGATTTTGAAGTCCATTGGTCAATTCTTTGGATGCAGTCAGCAAAACTACTATTTTATATGGGTTTTCTCTTTTCTGATACAGTATCACATTAGCCATTGTGCTACAAAGAGCTTTTTCCAGAGCCTGAGCAAAGAGGAGAAGATACGTGTTTTCCAAAAGGAATGAAAGGCGAATGACCACAAAGCTGTATTAAGAAAAATATATATAAAAAAAGAAAGAAATAAAATTAAATTAAATAGCTTTATCTTAAGTAATTTCATCAACTGTTAATAATTTATTCTTAAAAATAATCTGGGGCTCAGTCTCCAAGGGACCTTTCACTACCTTCTTTTCATCCTTGTTTCCAACATGAGAAAAAGTGGAAATTTGCTTGCTTTAATTGTGTAGAGTATGTTGACTGTGTGTGTGATTTCAAATATATATTAATTTTACATGAAAACAAGAGAATCTTTCCTAATAAGATTTTTTTTTAAATTATGATTTTGTAGTTAGAAAACTAAATCACATTTTCCAATTAAGACTGATATTTTCATTTCCTGTTTCAAGTTTGCTATGTACTACATTGTTCACATTCTATAAATGAAAAAGTTGTGGGGTTTTTTTATGAACAACAAATCTAAATGATCCTATACTTTAAAGTGGAAGAAAAAACAAGTTAATGGTTAAAAAGATGTGATTTCTTAGAACTACAGATTTCCACTGATTTGTAAACATGGAAACAAATATTTCAGTAAATAAAATTTTGTTAAATTATTCAAACATTACCTTTCTAGATGCTTGTTTAGTTCAAATGATACAAGCCCATTCTGTGCATTCTGGATAATAACATCATCAAACACCTTCCACCCCTCTTCTTTGTTTCCATGACCTAGTAATTTCAAAGTATCACTGAGATTCTCCCCACTTTTTCTCACAGAAGCACTCACAGCCCTGGAAAGCCGAGTAATTATAGAAAAAAATAACATAAAAAATAGTTCTTCAGAAAGACTAAGCTTGTGTTTGTAGCTGTTTCCCCCTCTGCTTTCCTTGATGATTTATTCTGGTTTACCCGCCTTGCTTAAAATCTGTATCTGGAACTATACTCCAGAGTATGTGAATGATATAATTAACCGACCTTTTTTTCAGTTCTCCAGAAACAGGTGAAACTCAAAATCAACTTGGTGTGTTATGAACACAGAAGCTTTAAGACATGTCTATTCTTTGTGTTCTATGTTTGACGTTGTTGAAAATGCTTGAATGTTTCTTGCTGAAAAAACCTCACAGAGTCTTCATTTCTACTCCTGCTAGAAATGTAGTGGTCAGCATATTTAAAGAATATACATAAAATACTGTGTTAATTTTTCTGGTGAAACAATAGGATGAGAATTTTGAGGGCTTACTTTAGTGTTTCTAACAATGTTCCTAAGCATTGCAGTCTATATTAAAGAGCAAACACATTTTTGATACAAGAAATTATTAACCAACACTATTAAAATTAATGGATTTTGATGTTTTAAAAAATGATGAATCTGAAGTGAGGTTCTTACCGAGGATGGTACGCTGCAGCAACCCTCTTTACTGTAGCACTGATGGCTCTTGCGTGTTCTGACTCATCTCCTTGCCTTTTTTTTCTGGGTTTGGAGGACAGGGTAGAGTAATAGTGACTGAGCTATTAAAAGGTTGAGCTGAAGGATGCTGGACATGAACCAGCGCACTAGTAGATATCACTGAGTGATACATATCATGTCTTGCTTTCAATGCTGAAACCAATGATGGCTCAATTGGCTGAATCTAAATATAGAAAGAAATTGTACAATCAACTTGCAAATAAATAAATCTTCCATTACATCCTGTTTTTTTTTAAAAATTGGTTCATCTTTTGGAGTTGGATAGGCTATCACAGAAGAACCACACTCCTCTCTTTAACCCAAGAACAACCTTCTGCAAGTATCAGCACTTTATAGGAAGCACAGAAAAATGCTTGAAAGTCATCAGAAACTGGAACTTTTATTGACTAAAATATTTGTATTGTTTTGTTCTTGATTTGACTTCAAGTTCTGAAACTCATGAGCTTCCTCAGATTTTGAAAAATTTCTGATATTTTTCTAATCTCTATTTTTTCATAATTTTAATTTCTCCATAATTCCAAATTAACATTTTTATGGGGAAAGGGAGAAACATATTATAACTGAAGCAAAATTTGAGATTACACTCAGCCTAAGACTAAAACATGATAAAACCTTCTGTTGCACTTGCTGGCACCAGGGCTGAAGGTCAGGTGATAAAAATGGTTCCATTAACTTGACCACTGGGCCAACCAAGTAAAGTTTTGAGTTGACATTTACATCTTTATTGAAAATTATTCTATTTTCTGAACTATATCAAACAAAGGTAGATAGATCTTTTTAGCTAAAGATATCCCTTACATGTGGTTTTAACAAAGCTGACAGGAAATTTGCGTGTACAGGATGTGAAACTGCAACCCCTTTTCATAGACTTCTGATATTGGAAGAGATTGCACTTTTACATCATTGGCATATTCACTTCAGAACTGATCAGATAACAGGCTTATGGAACAAGTATCACATATTTCAAGCTTACTTTTAACTGCATAGGTGCTGGAGAATTGAACGCTTCTGGTTGGTAACAGAAAGAGATTCGAGAATCCACACTCAGCTTTTGTAAGAGTCCTACCTTTGGAACAGTAAACATTTCCTTCTTTAAGCATGATAACACAGAAAAAACATCCAGATGATAAATTTTCACTTCTGCAAAACTCTCCTGGATAAAGAGAATGTGGGGTTAGAGTATTGGAAGGAAAGGAAGCTGGGTTTCACAGTGGATTAGCATTTTGAGAAGGCAACGTTCTTTATGGAGCAAAATATGAAATAAAAATAAATCAAATATTATTGCCACCTGCATGTTCAAGTACCTGGTGATCTCTAGTCATCATGTGATGTCATTAATATTCCAGTGTATGACTGGGGTGAAATCAAATAAACTTGTAGACTGGATGATGAATCTGGTCCAATGCAACACTTCTGCATTTAGAAAAAGAAAACCATCCTCTGTTCCTTTGATATGGAGTTTGTACTTATACACATGGAATTGTGTTACTTTGTTGTGATCTAAAAGCACAGTAATTCCCCCTAAGTTTTACTTTTATCAAATAATGTGACACATTACACTTATTTACAAAAATCATGAAACATTACTCAACCATTAGTATGGTGGGATCAAGCCCTTGCTTAATATTTTAAGTGAAAAAAAATGCTATTAAATACTAGTTTTCAAATAGAATTAGTTCTTGAGAAAGTAGGAAGAAAAGTTCTGTTTAACCACACATAATGGGCAATGTAATCAAATAATGACAACTTTACTTGAAAAACTCCAGAGAGTTTGGGAACCTGAAATGATGCTTTTACAATATTTTTATGAGAATTACCCACCTTATGGTTTCCTTGGCATCCTTGCAAAGAAATAGGAGTTAAGTAGTTTGACTGAAAGTTCACATCAGTCACCTTCACCATAATCTCCCGATAATTTCCTCTGAAGCATGATGTAAATGGGATTGCAATGTTGATAGGGAAAAGCAGTTTTTCATAATCATAGCATTCGATACCGATGACATTGCTGACCAGCTCCTCAGAATCATCCACCACCAAGGAACTAGTGTCGTTGAGTATATTACACTTCAGATTCTCCAGAACACTTGCAGGGGCTTTAATAAAACAAGCTATTTCCTGTGTATTTTTGCCACTCTCTTTGACTAGAAATCTGTATATTAAAAAAAAAAAAAAAATTCTTTGTATTTTGAGTGGGGTAGCATCTTGTATTTTTAATTAAATACTTCAATGTAATGATGTGCTATAATGAAGCATAAGAAGATAATTCAGAAAAATATGTTTATGAATAAATGAGAAAATAATACAATTTTTATGTTTGGCCTGTTTCAGAACAGCTTACAAATTACTATAAAACTGATGAATTGTAGTCCTTTCTTAATAATTTCCAACAATTTGAGGATTATTGACTTTACTGGCTGTGACTCAGTCCCTCTCTGGCATAAAAAATATTATGCAAATAGAAACTTAGAGTTTACTTTAGACCAAAGGGAAAGATCTCTATTGCTCATGTTTAAATTGTAAACTGCTGTTATGTGCATGACCAGCAGCTGTTCAGTACATGTATATTTTTTCTGCACCCACACATTTATAAGTTAATATGTAATAATTATGTACATCTGTTCCTAAAAAAAAAAAGACAAATATGTGCTTACTCTTTGTTGATCCAATACCTAGATTTTTGTACTTCTGAATTACTCACAGAAGGATTCATGGCAGTAAGATCATAGGTTTCTACTGAAGATGTGTAGGTACTTAGGTAATTTCTAAAAATCTCATTATTTGATTCCATTTTACTGTCTTCCATTTTCTCTGTCAGTCTGTGATCTTCACTTTCTAGCCCTTTTAAAAAGTCTCTGACTACTTCCTTTTTCTCCTGTTCAAAACTATTCATGATGGCTCTGTCATAAATGTCTTTCAATGTCCCAGACAGAATGCCTTCCTCATTGCTTGTAAGAGCATCCTGAAAAGCCAGGTCTGGAGGTTTTTCAGTAACAGAGCTACCTCCATGAAGTTTATTCTTTCCATTGCACTCTTTTTTCTCTGTAAAAGAGACAATTTGTAGTCGGTGTTCAGCATCTTCCTTTTTCATTGGAGATTCTCTGTTAGTGTCCTGTTCTTGAGCAGATTTGTTTTCAGCTAATGATGCAACTTTTCCTACAGTTTTAATTTCACTTGTGTGGGTCTGATTAACATTTTCACTTTCTGTCTTGTTCAGGGAAGGAGTTCTTTGGAATTGCTGACTGGGACTGGAACATGCTTGCACAGAGTCTTTTGCTTCTCTTTCTGAACAACTCTCATCGGTTTCTCCAGAAGCCTTTTGATCAGTCTGGTTCTGAGAATCACTGTCTTGTCTGCAGCTTGCAGCATAAAATTTATTTTCTGACTCTTGAAGGTGTGAGACTGTATTTATCAAATAATCTTTCAATTTCTGCAGATAATCTATAATTCCATTGTACTCTGAGGCAAAAAATAAATAATTAAATTTTGCTATGAAAGCTAGACAAAAATGTGAAAACTATTAGATGTGTACTTATTGAATTCCACATAATCTCATAGTACCATTCAACACATGAATCACACTGTATTTCCTGGCTTTTCAGGAGTCAATTTCTAAAGAACTGAATATAGACAAGTACATTTCTGTACTTGTCTAAGAACAACTGTGTATTTGTCAAAGTTTGGCAACTCTAATGAACACCTTTCTAGTGATCAGACACTAGCTAAATTCTTAATGACAATCAATCCAAAGCATGGCATTGATAAATAATAGTCAAATCAATTTGGGAAGATCTTTAAAACTAAAAATTGTGTTTCCTAAAACTGAATCCTACAAGATTCTAATACGTGGGTCTCTAGCAAAGCTGTTATACATGGACCAAATTTTCAACTCAGGCCTTAGCAACTCAGAGTTTTTGCTATGAAGAATAGATGATAACATAAAACCACCAGCCTGCATATAATACTGAAGCTCAGCAGTTTGTAATTTCCATTTATAGGGATGGTGAATGTTGCCCTTGCATATAACTAAAACCACTTTGTGAAGAATAATGCACAAAAAGCACACAATTACTACGCACCATTCATGTAAGATTTTAACTTATATATTTTATGATTCCTCCTTTTCCTTATCTTAACCCTTTTCTTAGAAATTATTCCAGATATTCTCTCCAAGGATTTCACATGTATTACTTAGAGCTCTATCCCTCATCTTATGCTGTCAACCTCTATAATAGGAGTGGTATCTTCATTAGTTAGACGTATTGCAAACCTTGGAAAATTTTTTGCTTATTTCTATTTGCTGCATGACATCCTGGAGAACTTTGTTTTGCAGGTTAAATCTCGTGAAAGTCAATACAAATGAGAAAATAGTACAACACAGTATGGTGTGGTGTCCACTTAAATGTACAGATACACAGGGAAGGAAAACAGAAAGGGCTGATAAAAGTCTTACAGGAAGCCTTTGACTTCTATTCACTTTTTTAACAATGTCATATGAGGTAAATCAATACTTCAAGGTTTTCAGCTTGGAAAATAATTTTATTAAGAATGTCATCACATATCAATGAGTGACATTATATGATCTAGATAGGCCTCTCATCTTTATTTGCATCTGATTAATCTAAACCTACAAAGACCGCAGTTCAGAATAGCTTTTTTCTTTTTTAACCAGGTCTAAAAATTATTCCTTTCTAATATTTCCTCAGTTCCCAAGTGACTTATTATATTTTGGCTATATTTGGAAAAAAAATAAAGAAAAAAGGAAGCAAATGCATTTTTAAATTATTGTTTACACTAGTAGTTTCAAGGAAAATACTATTTTACTGTTTTTCCAGAGGCACTTTTACAGTAGTGAAAAAATTTTAAATAGTTTAACAGGACTGAGAAATAAAACAAAATGATTGGAAATAACAGAGTTTTGCTTGCAGAAGAGGTTGTAAAAGACCACTTCCCAGTTTCACTGTAAGGCAAAGTTCAAGCTTAGACAAAACTGCCAGAATTTACATTTCCTCCCTTAATTTTGCATTTTCTAAACAAAACAAAAAAACCCTCAAACAAATTGTACAGCTCTTTAAACTTCCCTAAAATCAAATTTGAAGATAACAGGGAAATTCAAAACAATGGCATTTTCCTATGCTGTAAATGTGACTTTTCTAATATGGGCAAGAAAAGATATGGCCTTGTAACCGTATACTATCCAAATGTGTCACATAAAAGACAGTTTTTGCATTCAGTTACAAGGTTAACCTTGAAATAAGTCTTCTTTTGTGTTTTTCCTCTCCCCCATCAGTTTTCTAACACTTCGCTTTCTGTGTTTTTTGTGATGTTTGATAACACAGTTTTAGAATACAGAATACAGTTGTACGCAACTATCTCCAAATCTCTTCGCTGACTGTTTTAAGGGAATTTGTCAGGTGAGGAACAGCAGCTTTTTGGAAGGACAATGATTCTTGGAAACCTGATAAAAAAGAATTAAAAAAAATCACATAAAGCATGAGGTCAAAAGGACAGTTAGTTTGCTTGGAGCCTAGAAGGAGACTTTTTAAACAAAAATGTTTTGTTATTATTACATACTTTATAAACCTGTAGGCCAAAGACTCAGAAACAGAAGCATAGCTAAACGTTTCTGTCTGTAGTCTCTTTATTTCTCTCACTTTGCATCATAGAATCATCATAGAATGATAGAACGGTTTGGATTAGAATGAGATGCTTTTTAAGGTTCTTTCCAACCTTCCTTCCTGTCATGGGCAGAGACACCATCTAGTAGACCAGGTTGCTCAAAGCCTCATCCAGCCTGGCCTTGAACATTTTCAGGAATGGGACATCCACAAGTTCTCTGCCTTCTTCTCCCTCTTTCTGTGTCTCATTACTCTCTGAGTAAAGAATTTCTTCCTAACCTAACATTTAATCTAAATTTCTCCTCTTTTAGTTTAAAACTGTTCCCTCCTGTTCTATCACTATATGTGATAGTGCCTATGTCAAAAAATCACTCTCCCTCTTTTTAAAAGCCCCTTCTAGGAATTAGAAGGCTGCAACAAGGTATCCCCAGAGCCTTCTCTTCTTCAGCCTGAACAACCCCAACTCTCTCAACCTCTCTTAAAAGGAGAGATGCTCTGATCCCTCTGATCATCTTCACGGCCCTCCTCTGGACCTGTTCCCTCAGGTCCACGTCCTTGTGCTGGGGACTCCAGCCCTTTACGCAATACTCCAGGTGACGTCTCACAAGGGTGGAGTAGAGAGGGAGAATCACCTCCCTTGGCTGTTGGATAGTCCTCTTTTGAGGTTTAATGCTGACAGACCTTAGACAGAAATGTTAGTTTTCTCTTCTTCGATAAATGTTTGTTAATATGTTGATTTCCACCTACTGCAGGACTGAGCTGGGCATGGAGCAAAGCCCCTGTGAAAAGATATTTAAGAAAGTACAAGAATACCAGAGAAAAGTGAAGACTGAGGAAAAAAGTGTGAGAACCAGCCCTGCAAACAACAAAGTCAGAGAAGATAGAAGAGAAGGTACTGCAAACATGGGGCAGAGATTCCCTTGCAGCCCATGGGAGACCAGACTGGAGCAGATATCCTGCAGCCTGGGGAGGACCCCATGCCAAGGAAAGTAGATATTCCCTGAAGGAACTGCAGCCTGTTTAGAATCCAATTTTTCTTGACAGGAACTGCAGACCATGGGAAGGACCCCCAGTGGAGCATGGAAAAGAGTAAGCGGGAAGGAGTGTAGAGGGAACTGTTATGGACTGACTGCCCATTTGCCATTGCCCTGCACTCCTCAGGAAGGGGAGGAGGTAAAGGAATTGGGAATGAAGGAGTGAAGTTGAGTGTGGAAAAAAGAAGGGGTAGAGGAAAGGACTTGTTTCAGTTTTTTACCTTTGCTTCTTGCTATCCAAATCTTTTTAAATTGACAATAAATTAAATTAATTATTTTCCCTAAGTTGAGCCTATTTTGCCCATGATGGTAATTTTAAGTGATTTTCTCTGTATCAACACAGAATTTTTTCTATCTTATTTTCTTTCCTTTCCCTGTTGAAGAGGGAGTAGTAAGTTACTGGGTGGGCATCTGGTGTCTGGCCAAGATAACCCCACTAAAGTATAGTGTACATAAAACTTTGAACAATTCTCTTTAATTAATTTTACTTTTATGCATTTTTTGTCACAAAATGAGAATTATGAGTCTCATATTGAATCTCATGAAATAGACTCAAAAACAGTGTCATACAACTATGAGAATATGAATTAATTTGGTCAAATGAATTACCAAGTACTGAAATACTAACAAATGAAAATTAAGGTCCCTCAGCATCATCAGACAGCAGAACTCAGCATCTAATATACCCAGTCTCTCTGCTTACAGCTAAGTCCTTCCATACTTGCCTGGACTTCCAGTCAATTCCTTGTGTTTATCATGGAGACCACTCAGCAAGTGGCAGGTCTCTTGAATAATTTCTGTAACATTCTCCAGCTGCTGGCCGAGAGATCTGCTCAGCTCTTTTGCTAAAGAGTTCAGTCCAAGCACATACTCCTCCATACCTTCTTTATCCAGATCACTTTTCAAAAGCACATCTCTCGCTAGCAAGTTCAGGTAACAGATTTTTCCTATCACTTGTCCTGATTTCCCTGCAGGTGTAATCTTGCTTTCAGCCATATTCATTTTATGTTCAGAATATGCTACTACAATTTTTTTTTTCTCCTCAAACACTTCCACAAATTGTCGACCTTGGTTCAGGCTACTACACTGTTTAGCATTTCTAGACTAAACAGAAATTTTAAAAGTACTGTATTCCACAAACCAAACTCTAGCTAAGAAACTCTGAGTTGATGTTGACTATTAAAAAGTTACTAGGTGACAGGAAGGAGTGGCCATTCTGTAACTACAGGCAAGGACTGCCAGGAGATGCCAATGTACACCATGCACCTTTAAGGGAGGTTATGTAACTCAGTTATGTAGCAATTTCAGGATAAACTTAAAATTTCAGGATATCTGAACAATTTCTTACTTCAGTGTCCACAAATGATCAGTACATATGAAATCAAGCTTAATTGGTTATTTATAATTATAGACTCACCAACAATGAGGAAGTGTTTTCACTGCAATAGGACATCAAACACTGTAGGTCATTTGACATAGTTTTCTATTTTATTTGTTCATAGACATCAAATAGGTGGGACAGGCCCAAGCTGCCATGAAGTGTAGATGATGTATTTGAATTACACGGATGTTTCAGCAATACAAGATTCTACAAATCTAATTTTGTGATTAGAGAACACAGTTATTAGCCATAGATGTTTAAAGAAAATTGAAGTTGTTTCTGGGGGTGTTTATATAATGGGAAGAAATGAAAAAAAAAAAAAAAAGGCCATCAGGCTATCAGCCAAAAGTTCTAATGACTGAACTTTTGTTTGACACTTCAGAAGTTGAAAAGCAAGCTTAGGAGAAAAACATGAGGTCACTAAGCTTAAACGTGGTAACAAGAACTTACTATAGAGTTCATGGGGAAAAAGCACTAAACTGTGAGTAGCAGTACCCCAAATACTACACTCCCATGAATACCCCCACAAAAGCAGGCAGCCTCCTTTTGGAGGAGCTAACAACCATATGCTCCTGGAGGCAATCCAGGAAGTAGCCAGGCTAGTGCCTGACAGGGCTCCTGTGCTGGTCACTGTCTTCAGTAAGAGAAATTTGAGTATTGGTACTTCAAGGACAGCATTTGCAATGATTTCACCCAGCAAGTTCAGAACAAGGTGTCTCACCAGGACAGCAATAAAAACAAGTGGAGGAACACCACTGACATTCTCTTACTGATGCTAATTTACATTGTGTTGTGTGATGGGCTAGGGGAGGATATTCCTGAAAGCGTCATTAGCAGAGGTCAGTACTGGGCTACATCTGAGGTATCACACCAAAATATTTCGTAATTTAAGAAATGTTCTGCAGAAATTGCTTTCCTACTAAACATTCCTTTTTATGGTCCACTGTAAATATAATTAATGCAATTTTAAATGGCAACCAAAATGGGATTGAGATATAAAAACACACTGAAAATTGCATCTAAGCATTGCAAGAACTAATAAGGTAATGTCAGCAGAGTGCTTTGAAGATGCAAAGCACTGTATAAATGTTAAAAAAACAATGAAAGACTGAAAGAATCTTTAATAAAATCTATGAGCAGGAACAAGCTGTAATTATTACATTCAAAAGGAAAGTTACTTTTGACTTGTTATAGTTTGCTTGATCACACTGAAAATACAGCGCAGCTAACAAAAAATTGTATGTGAATCATTAACCTACTTACCATTTCTGATGGTTCAGTTTCTCCACTTTTCCTAGATTATTCCTGGTAAAAAGGGAAGCCCAAAGAGTATGTATACTTTCGTATACAGAGAGAGATAAAAAGAGTCATCTTTCCACCCAAAAGTTTAGGAATGTGTAAGTGAAAAAAAAAAGAAGATGAAAAATGCATTAATGTGTAAATACTGTGTAGCATTGCACTGACTGACCTCTTCTTTAGAGGTAAATCCATATTGTTCCCCTAATCATAATACAGGTGAATTCATCAGCTCCAGATCTTTTCCAACATATATATATCTCCTACGATTACTTCTGACTCAATTACCAATGTGCAGATATGAGGTATGAAAAAAGACATTAGATTGAATAAAGGTAAAAGAATATCTAATTTTTAAAAAGTAACCTTGCATGAAATAGGTAATAATAAATGAACCTGTTATCAGATTATGTTACTCACTGAATGTTGTAGAGCTTGCAAGAAGTTACTATAAGACCCTGTTATTATCATAGTTTTATAAGACATGGCAAGAACTGATCTATATTCATGTTCTTTGCCATAAGCAAATTGTTTTGGTTTGGGTTTTTTTGGTCAAAAAAAAATATATCTCACTCCTCTTCAGTTAATACATCTGTATAAATTATCTGTGAATATTCAAAAGAAAACATTGACTAGTTTAGAAAATACATTTGTCTAAAACATATTCAATAGCAGAAGAGAAACGACTATGATTATTAATGAGTAGTTAAAACAATATCAAGTCTTAGAGATAAAAAAGTAATTCTATTGGTCTTCTCTGTAAACATGAGCGAAACAAGCAAAAAAAACCCACCCTTTCTAAAAAATGTGAAGAATTTAATGGTATACATGGTATAAGGGCATGCAATTATAGAGTGGTCTGTATAAGACTTTATTATAGACGCAATCACATTCTCACCGAAACAGTTACCCCATAAGCACTGCTGTTGGGAGACATTTCATTGTTAAACACAGGATTCTATACCAGATCTCATGAGAGCAAATGAGGCAGTAATGGCCACTTAAATTACAGTTGACTCTACCAGGATTTTTATTCTTCAGCAGTCATAAAGAGAATATATATATTTAGGCTGTCTGATAATCAGCATTTGAAGGTCTCTAAATCCAATGATTCATATAGGAAAACCACTGTTTTAGTTAAAAAAAAATAGGTCCCGCATCCTATTTTAGTTTCAGTCCCAGTGCTGGACTATGAAAACCTTTTTATTACATTTTGCTATCAATTTGCTATTTCTCCTTAGTTGAAGAATGGTGATAAATTATGTAAAATGGAATTTCTTAGTCTTTGATGCTATTCACTGAATAGTCTTATAACTTAAGGCTTGTGTTTATGTACCATATTGACAGGTATTAGATAATGTAACTATAAAGTTTTTGGGAAAATCGTGTGGTTTTTACTTGACACAAGCTCTTGCCCAAAGACATCCAGTCGGTGCAGTAGTAGCTTTCAGGGCTCTGCATGCCCCCATGGGGTTTCATGGTCCAGATCAGCCCCACCTGGTGAGTGCAGGTGATTAGCTGTGCCATGTTTTGAAGCTTTCTGAACACTACAGACTGTAAAAGAATATGTTGCTGCAATTAGTAAAATATAATTGGAAGACAGGGTGGGTAAAGAAAGTAAGCAACACAAGTTATTCAGACGTATTACAGTGTACATAATCTGAAAATATATACTGCCTATATTAGTATATAGTATTGAGTACACTCAAGAAAGTATTGTGAGATCACATGTGAAAGAGGAAGTCTTATTAATGCAATATGATAAAGAATTTAGTAGAAAGGTTATTTAGACAGAATAAAATTTATATCATACAGTAAATGCTGGAGGCACTTTAAGCTTGTACTTTTGTGAAGTTAATTCAGCCTGGATTAGTTACTGATATGGTTTACTGGGCAGCACACCAGTTACAGTGATGACTTGAGACTTTAGGAATAAGTAGGCTTGATAAGTACAATATTATTCAATTCTCCAACAGTCAAGTTTAACAGTGAAACTATGGTGTGCTCTTTCAGCCCTTACTACAGAAAATCTGAGCAGAGGAAAAAAAGACACAGTTACACAACGAGACACACAAAATGAGCCCAGGGACATCTGATCAGAAGTAACTCTCTGAGATTTGGCCACTGTGGATCCTCAGCCTCACTGGAAATCCCTGCCTGAAATACATCCTTTAACTGAGAAAGAATTGGGCTCATAGTGGTAGGATGAAGACACAAGCTGTTGTGTTATCCACCGTCCATGGACGTGAATTAATTACTGTTACAGACTATAACAGTATATAATATATATAATAACAGACTCACAAGAAAAGAGACATGGGTGTCCAGCAACCCAATTGTTAAAGAAGGTCCTATGCCCAGGTACGTAATATAATGCAAAAGGAAGAAAATTAATATCATTTGAGACTATATGTAAGAAATAAAAGTGCAAATTTTGATAAATATAGAATTGTTACTAGATTTTGTTTCTTTCAGGTCTTGTGATGTTATGTATTTATTTATTTATTTCCTGTGAAAGAACTAATAGCAAAAGACCTGCGCACTCATTGTCAAAGTTTAATTATCCATTGAAATTTGATTTTCCAAAGAGAGATCACTACTCTTCAGCAAAGCTACATCAGCAGAAGAAAAAACCTAATTGAAAAAATTGGCTCTGTGCTTGATTTTAAACCAATTCCTATTCCTGGGTTACATTCACATTTAACTATATTCTCTAAGTATTTGAAAAGTCCTTTAAAAAAGGAGCTTTTTCTTCCATATTAAGTAATAGCCTTGGATGTAGGAAGAACAAAATATCAATTTAGAAAAATAGGGATCAAATTATACATTTAAATTAAATTACCCTTTAGCAGATATACATGCTCTTTTCAGAATACCTTAGCAGTGTTTCATGGCTGATAACAAAGGAAGTGGACTTCGTTCTGCCAGGAAAAGAGATTAGAATATATGGTGCAGATCCAATAAGTTCTGTCTATAGACTCTGCATATAATGCAAAGTTCAGTATGTGACAATGAATGTATTTAGGTGTGTTTATTGATCTATTCATGTAATGGTTTGAATGATCTACACGTGTAATGGTTTTTCTCCCCATCTCTGGTATTCTAAGGCTGAAGTGAAAAAGCAATAATAGTATAAGAAAAACTACGGAAGTGCTACAGAGGCACTGTGCCATAGAATTTACATCATATGTTCATGTAAAGTCTTCATTTACCACTCTATTACAGTGACCAGTGCTGGAAAAAGACATAATCCCTTTGAAATATGTAATTATGAAGTAACATGGTTAAAAAAGGTCTCTCTCTCTGAGTGCAGTCACAGCATTTGACTTTAAGCAGTCTTAACTAGGAATCAAGTGTTCAAGAGCCTCACATTAGGAAAAGTAAAATTCCAGAGCTGAGGAGGGAAGGAAGTCTGAGCCTGTGCTAAACCCCTATATGGGGCCACCTTTATACCGATATTCACTTAAATGCATGGTGGTATTGGCTAAGTTGGCCATTAAGTTCGACTTATCTTCTTTGGAGTTTTCAGGCACCCATTGTTGAAAAACAAGCTACGTTCTAGGACAGAACTAATAAACAGATCATGAGCTCAGGGTGCTAACTGTGGTTTTCTCATTTCTGAGCCTGATCTATGCCTAATTCTATGCATAGCAACAGCATTTGGTTATCTTTGTGACCTATGGGGGAAAAAATAAAAGGCAGGTGATAATCTTTGTGTTCTCTTTTAGTTTAATTGGTGATACCTCTTTGTAAGCAGTTTAAACAATATTCCACAGGAACAAATAATCATCTATCAAAGAGACTGCAGACTGGGACTTTGAGTTCTTTTCTTTGGTAGGCAATGCCCGCATATTTGGAATGGCAAGAGGAACTTCTAGCCCATCTAATCTGTTCTTTACTACTTGAGCACTGACCTACAAAATACAGCGAGAATGAAGGAGAAGATAAAAATATCAATACATACTCTCAAATCCATATACTGTATTATCCTATTTACAGTCTTCTACAGGAAATAATCTTGGAAATCCATTGGAAAATCTACTCTGCCTGAAATCCATCTTGAACTATAAAATGCATAAGTAATAACCTAATTATAACCTTTAGGAAAAACTAGTTCTTGAAAGAAAAATGCCTTTTTCATGTGATCAGCAATAGTACTTTGTAGTTATTAAACTTAGAAAAACTGTAGGCTTCTCTTTCCAATATTGAAGTAACACTTAATTAATTGCAATCTTAATTAAATTTTAGAAAGGGAGAGGCTGTAGAAACATGAAAGTGTTGTTTTCACTTGATAGTATGTCTTTTCATAATGAGAAAGTCCCACTCCATTATACTGCTGTCCTCAATACTGGAGTTAGACCTTCATTGCTCTTAAGAGATACTTTTGGTACAAAGAAATGTTTGAAGGAAGCATGAAATTTTCTGTATAGAATAAGGCAAAAAAGATAGAAGGAACTATCTAGATATAGAATGTTGTGCTGTCATCAATTTCAGTGGACTTTGTAACATAAGCTGAGTATTTGAATGAGATTTCTTAAATGGCAATCTAATTTAAAATTGTAGGCAGAATACTTATGCCATTCTTTGTTTATCTAAAATAACTAAGGTTACTGGTAATTTCAGTACCACCTGGTACTACCCAGTTTTCTTGTCTACTTTAAACAGTTAACATTTTACATTTGAGGCTGTTGCTCAATTTGCTATTTAGAAAAGAGACAGAAAACTAAGCAAACTGTTAGTGAAATGGGGTGTATATAGTAAAACTTCAAAGACTTGGTACCTCTCACCTTCTGACTTAACCTAGTAATTTTACAAGAAGTTATTCATGGACAGATGGGGTATCTTCACCTTGAGTTTTCTATTGAAGTGTTATTTGCATATAGAGTGAGCCCCCAGTTTAGCACCTTTGATAGTATTAGAATGCTGGGAAGTAAGTCAGCTATCATGAGTTGCTTTCTTTGGCTGGGCAGAAAGCAGTGAGGAAAAGAGAAAACAGAAGAGAGAGAACAGGTTGTCCAGAGAAGTTATTCCAGAGAACACTACCCCTGCAAGCGTTCAATGCCAGTTTGGATGGAGCTCTGAGCAACCTGGTCTAGTGAAAGGGGTTCCTGCCCACAGCAAGGAGTTGGGACTAGGTGATCTTTGAAGTCCCTTCCAAGTCAAGCCGTTCTACAGTTCTGTGATTGTATGATAATATGTTTCGTTAGACCTAAATAAGAGTGTGAAAGTGTATTTAACTATAGACAATTTCAACTGTGAATGTACTATGGAGATTTTTTCCTCTAGAAATAGTTCTGTGATGTCTATTATATTTCATTACTTTCAAATTTGCTTAAGCAACAAGTAAAATGAAAGAGAGAAGGAAGTGCCTGAAATGGTGACCTTTAAATTTAATAGCATCTTTAAAAGTGTCAAATGTGGTTTCTGTTGAGTTCGAGTAAGCCAGTCCTGTGGAGATAAAATCTTAATGACGTGTGGTTCATTACAATTCAATGAACTGTGCAAAAGATAAATATGGGAAAAAATTTAGCCCTTTGATGTGCAGGAAATTTCCTCAGAGGGATTTATTTTCAAATAAGAATGCTCCATTAAACTTCTCAAAGATGACAGGAAGCTATGTCAAGGTAACTAGATTCCCTAAATGAGAGCAATAACAAAGAAATAAAAAAACCCTGAACATGCCACATGCTTTGAAGATGCATTTGTATTCAAAAACGACTTGAAAACCTTTAAATATAAATGAGAGACAGAAGTGCTCGAATAAGATCCCACTCAGAACACAGGTACTCTGCAAAAAAGTATTAAATCCACTAGATTTTCTAGTGACAGATTTCTTGGAGAAACTGTAGTCAGCAACTAGAATGAGATATTGTTGCCAGGTATTTTAAATTTTTCTCTTTTTTTTTTTTCTTGGTTAGATGCCTTTCATTTGTAGCAAGAGCTTAACTCCCTTGCATTGCTAGAATAAATTGTCTGCTTTCATTTCTAGGCTTGTGAATTCAATAAAGCAGTACCACAGACAAAATTCTCAGCTTGTCTGTAAGTTAAAACATGTACCAATACTTAGGGAAGTGGAGGATCACCAGCCCATGGGGCTGGATCCAGAGGTTTGGGTACAGGCCCAGGACAGGACTTGGAGTGAGTTAGTCCAGGCACGTGCCTGTCCAGTATTGTGTGCTTTGGCAAAAGGCAGCAGATAGAGCTTTCCTAACTTCCTGGAACCTCATGTTGTCCCAGGCAATGTATTTTGAATTGCTATCTTTGCAGACTTGTGTTGAAAGTGAAGTTCAATGTTTCTAATTCACCCATCACCACTATATGAGAGGTGCTAATTAGAGCAAATGTTGGTTTACAAGTAGATTTATGATAGTAAAGGGTATGTCAATTAGTCTAATAACTTCTTGAGAGAATTTTGCATATGCAGTTGAATGCCATATGCAATATGTAAGCCAAAAAATTCATTCAGACTTAAATGTCACCAGAATTGGTAAAGGAAAGAAAAACATCAATACATTGTAAAAGTAGTTAGTAAAGAGTACTCTGTGGGATCACTTTTACACATGTGTTTCAAAAGTCTTATATCAGTATCAAAAGAGCTAAAGCTTCATGAGTCCCTCAGCAGTTTTAACAAAACATAGACTGCATTAAGGTCAAACTTATAGCCATTAAAGGAAGAGGGCAAAACTGAATATCATTGTGTTATCATGCCTATATAAAATTACTTTAATAGCTTATAAAATAGTAGTCTAAAAATCCATCATATGGTACAGGGAACTATCTTATGATGTTTCCTGGAAATCAAACTGACTATTAATTACATTAAAATATGGGGTATGGGTCAAACTGACTTACAGGTCTAGTTGGTATCCAGTATAACATACAAAAGTGACTGACTTATAATACATTGAATAAGTGGCTGAGAGGAATCCCAAGGACACATAAAGAGAGGATAGCAAATGCAAAAACTGAACTTAACTCTAGTGCTTATTCTTAACTGCAGTCCTATCAATTTCTGAAACTTTGTATAATTTTGTCTTACCCTGAGTGAAATATGTTACCTCATGATAGAACTCTGCTTACGAAAATTGTAATGCATTATTTAATTTCCAAGGTTAGTATTCCTGATATTTTATTAACAATACTATCAATGTTATACTATAACAATAATAGTGAGGCTCAAATCATAAAAGGCCTAGATATTCACCTGCTGGTTATTTGATGTGTAGCTAACATTTCATTTCTTATGATGCTTCATAAGCTCCAAAATCTAAATATTTAACCTCAACACCTTAAGGAGTCTGGTGGATGTATTTTATTACCTCTGCTTTGAAGAGGAGCAAATGAGACAACCAATTGCAGAAGACGAAGTTCAGAACTTAAACCTTGCTTGGACTGTGTTCAATAAGAATATGTGGGTTGTTTGGTTTTTTCCAGGAGAAGGTGAAATAATCTCATTAAAAGTCACAAATAAACTCGGGTCCCCTGTGCATTTTCAGGTAGCTGACAAATTTCATGTAAATATCAAGGCTACTTGTAAGCCATCCATAAAGGAAGGAGTAGCAGTTGTTTCCCCTATTTTATCTTATCAATTGACTGTTTGTGCAGCTGGATTTTGAGTTCTTAAATAGAATAAATATGCAACAAATAGAACTGATCCATAGTTTTAAAAATATACATGTCTAAAAATTACAATATTTGAAATTTGGAAAATGTCTGACTAGTTTGAATCAATTTCATTGCAAGCTTAGTGAACAATAAGAAATGTGGCAAACATCTATTCTGACATATGACAAACCACACAGTATGGAAATCTGGGCTAAATTCATATCCTAAGGATTAGTTCCTGTAAAGTTTGATGATATTCCATCTTTACTTAAAGACAGACTTACAGGGTTATTCTTATTGACTGATGTTAAAAAAAAGTGAGGTCAATATCAATCAATGGAAAATGGGCTTTTTAAAGGGTTAAAGGGTTTTGTAATGATAAATATGAGCTGGAAGGTATTCTTAACATGTTTACTATGAATGACCTTCTTATATGGTTAAATGTGTTTTAGGATACAAATGCCCTAATGTCTTTCAGAGAATATAGCAGAAGTCATGCAGCTCCTATTTATAATTAATTTCTAGACTGAAATTTTGTCTTGTTCTATTAAAAAAACCTGCCTACCTAACACTTTTTCATGACAACAACATAGAAACCCAAAGGAAGAGAAAATTATCAGATAAAAAAATCTCTGCAGTTTTCAGGCCTATCAGCAGATTTTTTTTTAAAAAAA
>VZTH01018990.1:0-116829 GCA_013397815.1 Aleadryas rufinucha
GCCGCCGAGCAGGCTCCCAGCGCTTCCCAAACCCCTCGGAGGGGTGCTTGTATCTGCATGTGGGTCCCCCACACACATCCCCGGCTGTCTCCAGCAGCCAGGTGTCCTTGTGCTTTGCCGTGGGGGCAAGGAGGGGTGGTTGTCAGCCCGCTGTAGCATTTTGCAATTGTTTCCTTGCCTCTCCTCGGGAGTGAGTGTGTGTGCCAGGGGAAATCTCTGCAAACACGGCTTCCTGCAAAAGGGGGAGGGTGTGGGAGAGCGTTCTGCATCCTCTGCTCTGAGTCCTTCCCGGAGATCCCCTCTCATTCCCTAGGTCCTGGAACGAGTTGGAGAGGCAAGGAAGAAGATAGGGAGAGAGCAGACCCTTCTCCTCCCTCTTGCTTCGCCTCGGATTAACTGTGGCCGGAGAAGAATCGCCGGCTGCTCGTCTCTGTGCTCTCGCTAGCCAGGTGGAGGGGCGAGGGCGGCGGGGAGGGATGAGGGAAAAGAGGAAAGTCGTCTCCCTGCGTTTGCCGCTGAAGGACGCGAGTGCAGCGATCCGTTGTCCAGCCCGAGTTCGGGACAGCGTCTGAAGGTGAGAAGGAAGGAGCTGTGCGAGCGCTACGTGGCAAAGCAGAGCAGTACCCCCTCCACAGCACCGGCGCCCACTTTTAGGGATGCCGACAGCCGGCTTGGAGCTTGGTGGGGAGGAGACGAGTTCTGCTGCTGATCCGCCCTTTTGTCGCCAACAGGAGAGGTGGGACAGCAACCCCCAAAGTAACCTATATGGATCTAAAAGGAGGGAGGGGGCTAGGACGGAATGCTGCCGACAGTAGTGAGAGCCCGGGGATGGGGAGCAGCGGCGCCTCCTGGGGACGCGCTGGCACGGCCCGTGGACGACCTCGTCTGAAGGTCAGGAAGGACGCCGGGGCCGCACCTGGCACCGCGCGGAAAGGCACGCAGATCCAGCAGGCATGACAGGCATGTCAGTCCCTGTCGGGGCAGCGATGCCGGCCATCGGAGCTCCGCAGTCTGCAAAGCCTTCAGATGCTAGCTGGAGATGCGGGACTGCATGTTTCTACACTCAGGACAGTGTCTACCAACTGGGTCTGCCTCTGTGCCCCATGCCTTTCAGTGTTTCAAAGGCATTTGGATAATGTCCTTTATAAGATGTTTTAATTTTCGATCATCCTTAAGTGATCAGACAATTGGACTAGATTGTCTTTTTAGGTCCCTTCTACTGAACTGTTCTGTTCTGTTCTATTCTATAGGCTCCCAAAAAAACACTTTTGCAGCAGACACTAGTGTCAGTGTAAGAAACTCACCCAGCATGAGCTGCACTTTTACTTACAAGTTTCAGAAAGGAAAAAATAATACCAAGATGGGGTGGAAAACCCTCTTGTTTTAAGCTTTAACTCACTCCCAGAAATTATGGTTCAAAGGTCATAATGCAGTATTTTTGATGCTTTTTCATACATAACATAGGAGTGTGTCAGCATAGATAATTGTGCTCAAGAAATGAACCTAGGAGCCTGCTGGAGTTGTGTGCTCAGGTTTCTGTGCTATTAACACAGTATTTTCAGATCGGTGTTGCCTCCCCAAGTGCCTATATGACTTTGAGCAGGGCTTATAGTTTGGGTCTGTCATAAAACACCTCACATTCTTTTTTCATCATATGACTGCTCTTAGAGAGGAGGACAGCATCCCCACTCCCCAATACTAAACCTCCATATGCACACCTTGTTTTTGTATACCGGAGTCTGGGAAGGAACAATTCAAATTCCCTCAAACAGAAGGATCAGAAAAGTGTGAGATACTAGTTAGAACACCCAGTTGCCTAACACCATCTTTCTTCTTCCTATTTTGGGAATCCTGGACCATGCTACATCAAGGAATTCCTGTAGCAGCCAAGGGTCAGCATAGCTGGGTGGGGTTGCTGAGAAATGTCACTGTTCCTGTTCATAGGCTCCTTACAAGCTTTGCAGTATCAAATGCCCTCCCTTCTGTGCAGAGAATGGTGATGTCATCCACAGGGGCTTCAGAAGCCAGGCAAAACAATAGGGACATCAAGAAGTCTCTGAGAGATCCTTGAGCTTCTTGTTGACCTGTTTAGAACTGCTGGTCTGTTTCCAGAGCCAGCTGACTCTCCAATGTCATGTACTTGGGGTTCTGTTTCCAAACTGCACCCACTTTTTCCACATTATACAGCTGACACAGAAAATCATGACACATGAGACAGTGAAACATAGTTCTTAGCACCAACTGCCTCACAGTTCCCTCCTCTTCAGAACAAGGCACATCATCATCAAATCACAAACTCCACTGAGATACTCACAGTCCCAGCTTCAGCATCTCTTCCCTGCCTCAAGCACCAGCTTCCAAATAACTCCCACAGGAGGTACCTTCCAGATGAGAATCCAATGACTTGTGACCCTGATTTGGGTACGTCCTGTCCAGGTGATACCCTGACAATTCAGTCAGGAAAGTTCCCACCAGTATACTCCTCACCACATGAGGATCAGGCAGAGGCAAGAAAGGACACAGTCGAAAGAGATGATGTAGTCTACAGATCTGTGTCTATTCATAGTCTCAGAAAGGCTTCTGGAGAAGGCTTTTACCTTGGAGGCAGAACCTTTACTCAATTTGCCAAGAAACCCAGCTGGAAAGATGGACTCATGGGGATCTGTAAGGGGATTTACCTGCCATACATGATGTCTGCTACAAGAGAAATAATAGCTCCTGCAGCCATGGTAATGATACCAGCAATGCTACATGCATCTTCTTTCTGATGGCATATAACAATATACTAGGTTCATAATAATTTATAAGTATGAAGCTGGTAGTAATGCAATTTTATAACATTTACTGGACAGTAACAAATCTCAGAAATAGTGGTGTTTTCTCACCAGAGTGAGGGATAGAGACTGGTATCTGTGCATGGGATCTATCCCAGCACCATGGACAGAGGAGAACAGCTGCACATGCTGAGGCTACCTCTGACACCTCCAAAACTTCTCCAGTACCAAAGCCGGTTCTTAGTCTGGTTTGCACTGTGTAGCTGAGATATGCCTGCTCCTGATTGTGGGAATAGGCTTGTTCCTCCTTACAGAGCTAGAACAGTAGGAATCCACTTTGCGGCCTTGCTTGGTGCAGATGAAGAGTACAAAAAACTGAGCAAAAATCTCCTCTGTGGAGTTTTGTACATGGAACTTAGATTCCTTCCTTGGTCACCAACTGGGAATCTGTGTTTTTTGAAATCCATGTAAGAATGGGAATAGGCCAATAATTGGTTTTGGTGACATTTTCCATAGAAAAATTCATATTTAGATCTCCAAAAAGAAGGAAAGGGCTGTTTTCAGAAGAAAAAAAATAAATTAGTCAGGATGTTTCATTTCAACATCTTAAAACTCAGTGTTTGATTATTCAATTCCATATGGTGTTTGACTACTAAACTGAAACCAATGCTATGTGAAAACGATACTAATAAGAAACCTCACAAACAAAGTGTAAAGGTTATAGAAAATACTTAAGCAGCTGCCCAAAATGAACATACTTTGTTTCTTTTTCCCTCTCTTTTTCCGCCGCTATCTTATTATGAGCTCTCACTGTTGTAACTACTGCACTATTCAGTGGACTGCAGGCAAGACATGCATAGGAGCAAGATGATTAACTTTTTATCAATACAGCTACTGATACAGGGGGGTTAGGTACTTGCTAAAGGTAGTTTGTGTATATCACTTGCAATCCCTTCAGTGGTTTAGTTCACTGAACACAAATCTACTGTATGTTTCATTTTCTCTTCAACTGTCAATTCTGACTGTCAAAATATTTCAGAATTCAAGCATTTTTTGCTTCTTTGAAAGTATTGTTTTGTTTCTTGTTGTTCCATTCAACATACAGAAGACTTTAAATAAGCTCTTTATTTTCCAACTAAATTGGAAAAAAACCCATAATATTGTTTTTAAGAAGTGTGTGTTTCCCTTAAGCCAAAATTAGAAAAGGACTTTTCATCCATTTCTGATAGCTCTGAAGACCTGGTCCCCTGAGATCTCTTGATGATGAATTTTCCAGGTGAGCATTTGCTTCAGCTATCACAAAACCAAATTTTACCTCCCTGCCCTTAGAAAAACTGAAACAAACATTTATTGATTGTTCTGTCTCAATGACATGCAAACACAAGAATGCAAATTATATATTTTTATTTTTTAAAAAAATATTTTTTTTAATGAACACACACGCCCCACTAGTTTATGAATAAGCCCCTTGGTAGACTGCCATTTACAGGTTCTAGCTGCTAAGCTGACAACTTCTTGTTTGTACTCTACCTTTTCTACTCCCCTAGTCCTTGTAGCTCCATTCCTTTATTTGTTTCCTGTTGTCTGAACAAGCTCTTGCCTTACCAGACTAATTGAGTCCCATCTCAGCAGTGCTCTGATTCCTGTGGATAGCAGGATCAGGTAAATATCCCGTAGCTCTTATCTCCAGGATTTACAGCTCTACATTCCAAGGCTTCTTTGGCAGACAGAAGTTGTCTACAAAGCCAAGAATCCATCTTTATCACTGCAGTGATTAAATAATGATGTCTCTATCCAAAACATAAGAAGTTTTTGTCATGAGGTTATTATTTCAAGTACTTTGGCAGGAATTTTTCCACCAGTGAATAAATAATCCAAACCAGAGCATTCTGTGTCAGCTTATACAGGAGTTTAGAGGCAAAGAAGGCAAAAAAAATGTTTATTGTTTTGTATTTGATGCTGTTGAGACATTCTACTTTGATAGAAGTAGAATTTTGATGAAAGTGCTGCACCTTTTCCATGATCAAATAACTTTACCTTGACTCTTTGCTTCAAGCAATACATGTCTGTATGAAAAATAAACAAAATCATAGCACAGTAACTCAGGATTTTTTCAGAATTCTTATGTCATGGAGAGGGAAAAAGAAGTCACACTTTTCCTCTTTGTTGCAATTTAAAGTGCAAGCAAGATTCAAAATGTCAAACACACTTTACAGCAGAATTTCTATTTTCCCAGGTAGTTCTGTGTCTCGCCTTCTTTTATTACTCTACACCTTGGAAAGAAAGTGATCAGAGGGAATGGCATACTTGGCTGAGATGATAGCTTGGTGTCAGATGCTACGGCCTATAGTTCTTTTCCTGCATCAAAAGAGTAGTCCCAAGTTCTGACCTCGACTTGGAAGGAAGGTCCTCACCTCAAAGTGTCAATCTCTGAGCCATAACAACAAATTTAATTGTTTAACATTTTAAACTTTTCATGAGTGAATGTGTGCTTATCTTTAGACACTTCAGATACTTGTGGAGCAATTACTCTTAGATGTGATGCAGATGCTGGCAAATTAAGCTGTAACAATATTTTGCTCTTTACACTCAGATGTTTCTGAAGAGACCATGGTAGTTAGATGAGATCTGAGAGGTCACAAATCCTCATACCTTCCTATTTCAGTTTTGAACTTGCTCTCCATTGCCTCACTTTGATAACAAACCTAAACATGTGATGAAGTAATTTTCTAGGTAGAGTGTATTAGCTGAATCAGATGAGGGGAATAGCAATACCTGAAAATAAATCTGTGTAATCCACAAAAGGTAGACATATATGTCACCTTAGAATGTGTTTGTTTTGGTTTTTTTTTAACCTCAGTGGAACTGTAAAAAGAAACTTGTAATGTCACATAAATAAATTAAAGTATTCAGCCAGCTCATTCCCTGCCTTTACTGGCATGACATTTCTTCTATTGATCCATTCAGTGTCAGTGAATCAATAGCTCCACAGTGTTGTGGGAGTAAGGTTGCATGCAGGTAGCAGTGTTGGAGATTCTATCCCCTTGCATTGCACAACCAAACACAAGGAATACAATGCAGTGAGGAAACCCATCTACTAGCGTATCCACAGCCTAATGCATCATGTTGTTCTTTCATCAGCTTCTCTCCATGAGGCTCCAAGGACATCCACTACCATCTCTTTTCCTACTTCACCCTTGTATTGCCAGTTGATCATATATGTCATAATACCTATAATTTTTTTTTTCCTTCTGGTATTTTTTTAAGACTTCCTCTCTTCAGCAACTGGCACAGCTTTCTGACAACACTGTAACTTTGCATTTCATCTCTCTGGCTGCAAGTACTCTCTTTTTGTGTGCAAATCAGTGCAATGGAGATAAAATGTTGCATCTTTTATTGCTTCTTCTCCCAATGACATATTTTTTACACCACATCTATTAAGCATGTAATATTATCCCACTGCCTTCAGGGGCTATGACAACTAGTCAGACTCCAAGGATTTAGTCTAACCTTGTAATAACTCTTACAGCTAGAACTGATTTTAAAAAATAGTTTATAATTTTCTTCTTTTAATTTTCACATCCTCCCCATGTCCACTTCATGAAAGTGAACCCCTTAACAAAAAGTAGAAGAGTTAACTATGCTGTATAATGTCGGTGGAACGCATCAGCTGTGACCATATTGAATAGTCACAAAATGGGTGACTGACTACTGGCCAGTAGAAATGAGAGTTTAGTAACCTTAATAAAGTTCTTACAACTAAGTATGACGAGTATTAGACAAGCGTGGCCAAAACACAGATTTCAATTTAAGTTAAAGTACTGGAGAGTTAAACTTAATAGACTGAAATAACTGTACCTGGACACTTCCCTTAGTGCATGTGCGCTGAATCCAAATTAGTTTTTCTAAGCCTGAACATCTCATATGATGAGTTTCCCTGAAAAGAAATTATGTGATTGTAAACATGATCTGTCAATTTAACTCTTACACAGAGCCTTCCTGTGTAATCAGTCTTTGCTAAAAATTAGTAACAAAGTAAAAGAGAAAATTCACTGTGTTTAGAGAACCTTTGGGAAATGCAGATCTAAAGAGGAAAATGTCTCGTGTTGAGAGTCAAAGCATTTCAGGATTCTATAACTTGAAAGCTTAATCACTAACATACCTGAATCTCTGTGAAATACAAACGTTGTTCCATACGTGCTCATCTGCCTTTTAATTTCACATTGCTTCTCTCTAATTAGCTACATGCCATTTCTCACCTAACCTCCTTATGTAATATTTACTCTTCAAATGATAGCATTTATCAGCCAAATGATGCACACAAGCAAAGCGGGTCACTATTCTTGCACATAAAAATGAATGTCTCTGTCCAAGCTCCCTCTTGATGTGCCAGTAGCGTGAGTAAGAGTGAGGTCATTTGCCCACTTTCTGAGACCATCTGGCACGGGGTGCCACGGTTGGGGCAGCTGAGCTGGGGAGGGCTGATTGACATTGCGTCAGGCTTGTCCCATTGAGGAGTGAGAAATGTGTGTTTAAAGACAACTTAAGCAACCACACAGAAAATTTTGTTTTCCTATTCCATTTGTGTTATTTCTCAGGTTTCCAAGCTGCCTGGGAATGGTGGCAAATTCCCTGCTGGGGCTTCCTCTACAAATCATCGTTTCTTTCACTCCCACTTAGTCTCTACCACAATTATACTTTGGACTAAACCCCTCACTTCAGAGAGTTCCCTGCTCCTGTATCACAGTAGAATAGTGAAAACCACTCAAATAATGCTTTAGAGCTCTGTGGTTAAGCACATATTTAAGCAACCTGCCTTAAAAACAGATTTAGACTGTCGCTGTTGAGTGCTAGCCGAGTGCAAGAACCAGACTGGATCGGGTGAGGCGGAATTCTGATTTTATTATTTAATTCTAAAACTTATATAGACTTTTAAAAGTTTCTCCAGATTGGGTCAATTCAAAACCTCCCCCTAGGCCCATAGGCCAGGTAGAACTGCCCATCTTTCCAGAGACAGTTTCAATAACATCCAAACCTTATCTTTATTTATAGAACACAGGGAGAAGAAGAGAAAAATTCCCATGGGAAAGAATCTGTGCTACCACATTAGACCCCAAAGGAATATGAGAGAATCAGAGTTATTTAATGTGGAAATAGGATATATACAACCCACCTGAACATTTATTTGGTATTGTCTATCCATTTCATGGCTTTTTAATCCATCAGCAAGTTTCAACCTCAAGTAACACAGGAGTAAAAGTCTCACATTATGAGTTTTGATACATTTCATGGAAATCGTTGGCTTGTTAGAGGAGAATTAAATTTTATTAAGTCTTCATGAGAGACTAATTGTAGTAAGAATCCCTACTAGGAAATAAAGAATCTACTCAGGAGAGTTTTCAAGGAATTGACATTATATTAAATTGGTGCATGTTTGGGCTTTTTTCCCCTTCAATTTGAAATGGTGAGAGACTCAATTGAATTAATCTTCTCCACACTTTTTTTTTCCACTTGGAGCTACCTCTGTCACAAAATTACTTTATAAGCTAACTTTAAATGAATGTACACTTGTGGATAAGAAATTTGCCTTCTGCTCCATGCCAAATGAGACTGCACTGTCACTAGAAAATTAAATAAGAACTAGAAATTGAACTCTGGGAGGCACTAAAAGTCCTCTGCCTGTTATGTGCATGGGTTTCAAATTGCCTTATTTATCTATTGAAAATTCCTTGGACATGTATTTCTTTCACTCCTTATAAAGGTATACCTATGAAGACAGTCTTACACCATGATGAGAAAAGGTAAGCAAAACAAGAAAGGCATCACCTTTCTGCAGGAGCAGAATCTGAACGCAAGTGTCTGGAAATGAGTGTGGAGTGAACTCTTGCTCCTAACATGAACCAGCAGGTCCAGTATTAAAAATACTGCACTATACCACAAATACAGGTACCTGAAGTTCATCAGCAAGGTCAAGAAGAAGTGTTGAGATGGTTGCAAAAGGAGGGCATGAAAGAAGTTTGACCCATAAGAAGAACAGCTGTGTGTCCAGGTTTCTCTGGAAGTGCCCTTTCACTTTCAAATGGGAAGTGTGATTTTTAATGTCCTAGCAATAGACAAGACGTCAGTCCCATATGATCCTCTTAGGAGTTTATTTATGCAGAGGTGACACCAAAATACTGATCATGCATGGATAGAATATTTTCCTGAACAGAGACATCAAGGAACGAGTGGGATTCCACTGCCCATATAAGGCCAGAGCAGAACCAGACACTGGATTTTGACTTGCATCCCAAGGGAAATCTTGCTTAGACTGAACCATGTTCATCCATTGGCTAGCAGAACTGATATGGCCAGACACCTCTCCTGTCAATCAGAAGTGTGTGGATATCCAGGGAAGAGCACTTGTCCCTAAAGAGCTGATCTCACTTCCAGGGACTGCAGAACAGGATGCTGAGACAGCCAATATTTGTTAAGGTGAAGAGTGGTGAGGTGGCAGTGGGAATAATTTGCAGATCAGAACTAGTTCCTTTTCAGATAGCTTCATCCTTACAAAAGCTTAGATTTTTTTTCTAGTCAAAAGAATAAAAATTATTATTCTCTGTGCTACCCATGTCTTATAAAGGGAGTCCTCCAACTCTCAGATCCTGGCAGTATCCTGTATTTCTGGAGGTGAATAAGGTTGAGGCTCTGAAAAAATTACTGACTTTAGTGGTGAAGTACTGATTTTGGGGTCATTCTGTAAAGACTTTTAACAGAAACAGAACAATTCATTTGAAAGACGAGCTATTAAAAAAGTGTACACTTCTGTACGTGTGCATGCACCCAAGAAACAGAAGAGGAAGTTTTACAGGAACAGACTGTATTGGTAACCAAGGACATAAGAAACAACAGTTGAATGGCTAAACACTGACAAACTGGTGTTTTTTGAATTGACCCCAGAAAATGAGTGCTCTTGTAAGGTCACAGCCCATGCGTCACCTGTCACTGACACCTTTCTTAACAGGAAGATGGCAACACAGTTATAGCATATCCTACGCTGATTCTTTCCCTCCTATCTCCACAAGAAAACAGACTGCACTCTTGAAATTATCTAAAAATCAGGAAATGAGGACAATGGGCTTATCTTCTTTAGTATTCACAGACATTCGAGTAAGTGTCAATGTAAAATAGCTAAGGATTCCTGAAGTGTATGAAAACCAGTTTATCCAAGAACCTACCATGACAAACGCAAGAGATGCAGTGGAGACTCAGGAGTGAGAACCCATTGCCCTCTGTGTCGTACATCACAGATTTTAGTTGGAGCAGCTGGGCACACTCATCTTGGTGCTGGTGACTGGATGTGAAAGTGTAAGTGCCAAGCTTTAACCTACTTAGAGACAGTTTAAAAATAGTCCCTCACCCTCCCATAAGGTCTTGCACTGAGTTTCATTACATTTGTCTCCTACAACATATATTAGTGGAAAAATACAGAGTAATATGGTTCAGGCTGCCTAGAGACCCAAGGAGAAGATTAGTGGGACATGTCAGGTCACTTTGGGACAGAAAAACAGCAGAAATGTCATGGTTAATTGGTGACCAGTTCCCTCTCAGACTCCCAGCATAGGATAAAACTATGTAATTAGCAGACAAACAAGTTTGGGAAATCTCATTATAGTTCTGGGACTGAATTATTGTCAGACTAGGATGAAATGGGTATTCAGCAGGTAAAGGTCAAGCTTTCTCAATTGTTTATCAGTCCAGAGGGAATGGAGAATCCCATCTATTCAATTCAGAAATCCCAGAAGAAAATTCAAGTTGTGGTGATATATTTAGCTGTCTAAAAAGGACACTCCCTGTGATGCAGCTGAGATGAGGGTTCTTCTGACTTCATGAAGGTTGCAGCTTAAAATATCACAGAAGGCAGAAACTGAAATAAATGAAGCAGCATCTACCAAGCAAACACTAAAGAGAACTTAACTCCCAAGGAAATAATGTAACTTGTGAGAATGGTGTTAAACCCCAGCCCTAGAAAAGAGAATTGAAATAAAACCCACATGATGATAATATCTTTCATGACAGTTTCTATAAAAGGACTCCCTTACTTCAGTTTAGTTGTGCTTTTTCTTTTCATTTTTTTTCCTTCAAATTATTTTTGATTAAGTTTTCACAGAGTTCAAGAAATGTTAAACTAAAAAAATTAAACCTCACACATTTCTGTCAGAACCACCTGAAAATCAAAAACTTCAGCAGAAAATGCTACAGATAAAACCTAATGATTTAAATTATTGCTCATTTCTGCTTCCAGTTTCTAGAAGAAAAATATTTTCAACCACAAAAGAAATTTTGCATCAAAAAAGCTTTTCTTTTAATTTTACAAGGAGTTACTTTGATCACAAAGAAGTCTAAAACAGCTTTGTTTGTGGAAAGGGATTCCATAGAGCAAAAGGTAAGGGTTTGATATTTTTTTTCCTGGGAAAGATTGCAAAATACCGTGGTAGGATCCCTTTGTCAGCTTCTGAGACTAGATGAGCTTCTGGAGAGGAATAAAAAGGATAGGAACACAGTGTTCCTCCTTTTAAAATAAAAGCTTTCAGGGCAAAGACACAGACACTCTCAGAAAGCCAGTTCTCCTGGGGCTTCAGGGAAGATAAAAGCGTCTTCTACCAGTTCAACAGTAAGGGAATAACTGGAAAATAGCTCTGTTTTCTGACAGGGCATTTAAACATCGCCCGGGTCTTACTAAAAATTTCAAAATTGAGGGGCTTAATAATTAAACAACCTTTTCCACATGATTACCACATTGGATACAGAGCTGTGATTGAGTTATTGTTTGATGACACTACAATTTTATGTGGGTCCCATTTTAGGTTGATTACTTGCATTGCTTAATTATAAGGTACATCACTGCTTGAACTGATTTACTGTTTTGCTTATTGCATCATGCGATTGCCTGTGGGAGCCATGAGAGAGTCCCCTAAAAGGACAGACCCTGACAGATGCCCCTGGATTGGGGTGAGGCCTACCAGGATGCTTTGCTCTACCATGGAAATGTATCACGATTCTGTTTCCCAGTCTCGCCCGTTGATTCCCCACCCCTTTTCCTCTTGGGTGCCGGGGCCCCGTCTATGTCCTGCCCCCCTGCCCAGAATGCTCTTCCCCACTCCTGGATAAAGTCTTTGGTTTTCCCCCTGTTCAAGGCTTTTGTCACTGGGTTCCAGCATGGAGTAAAAGTCTACTGCTGAAATCTACAAGGGAGTCCTTCCCATTTATACTGCCGGTGTGCCAGGAAAGCCTGCTGGTGCCAAGCCCTGGCATGGAACCCGACAATTGCCTGATTCACAAAAGCAGTTACGCTCAAACAAAATCACTACCAGAAGTTTGGAGAATTAAACTCCTGCAGTGAGCAGACTGTCTCCCCTTGTGGGTTTTCATTATTGTGGATTTTTTTACTTTACCCTTCTCAATTTTAAGCCTTGTGCTTCTTCATAAGTATGAAATAGCACATTGATTATTTGCTCTGCATGGATTGTGTGAGCTCATCTTTCATGGTGCCTAAAGCAACATAGGTGAATAATGTCTCTCAGCTGTCAGCTGAAATCAAACAGGTCTGACATTGCTGTCAGTTTGTCAGGAATGGGTGGAGGACGGCAGTACTCCCAGATTGTCACATTACCAGCCCTCCTCAAAGGAATTTGCAGTGATATTTTCACCTGTACCTTCCTGCAACCAGATAAGAAGATAAGAAGAGAAAGTGCATAAAAGAGGAATTACCATAAAAACTCAAAAGTGAAGGTTCTCTTGTCCTCTTTTGGGGCTTTAAAGGGAGGCTGGAGCATAGTTTGGAAAGAAGTTGGCCCAAGAATACTGAAGATGATGTTACAATTAAGGCCATATGTGATGTAGCATGCTTGGGCTGTGGTGAACAGGCTTCTGTATTGTCACATCACAGGTTAAATCCAATCTTAGGATCAGCTCCTGACCCTTATTGGGGAAGGAAGTAACAGTAGGAGAAGTAGGGAAATAATAGCTGAATTCTCTGATATCACTGAAATGGAAATACATTACCTGTAGTAGTAATTCTCAGGAAACATCCTGTCTCCCACAACCAGGTCTGCTTCATCCGACTTGCCAGAAGCTTTTTAATCAGATTCAAAACTGCAGCAGGCAGGGAGGAGCAACACAAAAAAAAAATTATATTATCATCATAGAATCATAGAATGGTTTGAGTTGGAGGGGACCTTAAGGATCATCTAGTTTCAACCCTCCTGCCATGGGCAGGGACACCTTCCACTAGACCAGGTTGCTCAGAGCCACACCTACCTGGCCTTGAGCCTCTCCAGGGATGGGGCATCCACATCTTCCCTGGGCAACCTGTTCCAGTGCCTCACCACCTTTATAGTAAAAAATTTCTTCCTGATCTCTAATCTAAAACTGCTCTCTAAAACTAGCTGGAAGCCTAGCTGGTCCTGTCACTTCATGCCCTTGTCTCCCCTTCCTGTGCTCCCTGAAGAACTTGTATCTTCCATTCCAATTCTCCATTCAAGGAGGCATCCCTTCGCATCTCAGTGATGCCAATAAGATTGTGGCCCAGCAAGCAGGCACACATCTGTAACTCCTCTTGTTCATTCCCCATGTTCTGTGTGTTTGCAGAAAGACATTTAAATTTCGTCCCCAATGAAGCCAAATTACAGGCTGGAGTGTCAGGAATTCCTCTGTGGATTTTCGAGTGTTCTCCACCTGGCCTGTGATCCCACTCCAAGCTCTGAGATCTCCTGCTGACATTTGTATCAAACTCGTTGGAGTGGAATGGATGGAGGTTCCCATCTCCCAGCACTTTGAGTTTAAAGCCCTCCTCACCAGCCTGGCAAGCCTATGGCGAAAGATGCTCTTCCCCTTTTTGGACAGATGGACCCCATCAGCCCCCAGTAGACCCCATTTCCCAAAACAAGAAATAATGTCAGCAGAGAAGGGACTAGAGAATCAAACAATACTTACTACATGAAGAGCCTAGTTTAATGAGTCCTCCTTGAAGTCTGCCATCCATCCAAAAAGGATGTTGGCATGTTGTCAGGGTGGATCATTTCTGACAGAGGCACAAGTCTGAATGTTTGTCAGATAAAGCTATCTACTAGTGGGTTGACCAGCTAGACTCTTAGTCCTGACTCTGCGGTGAGAGCACACTAGACATCCATAGGGAAGAAACAGCAGTGCAGTTAGGTGTCACAGGGGAAACTGTCCCTGTTGAACTAGGGAAACCTAGTTCAAGGCACACATTAAAGCTTATGCAGAAACCTGTTGAAATTTTCAGTTACGGTAAATAAAGGAACATGTGTTGAGTATGATATTAAAGAGAAGGAGGCCTGTTCATACTTCAAGAAAACTCTGTTCTTGGATTCTGGATAACTAGGCTGAATTCCAGGCTGCCACTACTGGTGTACTGGTTTTGGATGGGATGAAGTTAATTTTCCTTATAGCAGTTAGTATGGTGCAATGTTTTGGATTTGTGACCAAAAAATTGTGGGTAACATAGTGGTGCTTTAGTTATTTCTGAGCGATGTTTGCACAGGGTCAGAACTACTCTGTTCATAACATTACACCACAGTGAGCAGGCTGGGAGTGCACAAGAAATTGAGATGACACAGCCAGGACAGCAGACCCCAACTGACCAAAGGAATATTCCATACACCATGCTGAGCAATAAAAACTGTGGGAAAGAAGGAGGAAGGTGGGGATGTCCAGGGTTATATTGTTGGTCTTTTGAACAATTGTTACATGTAAGGGACAGAGAACATCCTGGGGAAGGCTGAACACCTGCTGGCCTTTGGAAAGCAGTGAAAGAATTCCTTGTTGAGCTTTGCTTGGTAGCACAGCTTTTGTTTTATCTGTTAAAGTGTCTTTATCTCAACTTCCAAGTTTTCACATGTTTACCCTTTTGACACCCTTTTACATTCCACTTAGTGGGGAGTGAGTGAGTGGCTGTGTCGGACTGGGCCTAACCCACTAAAACTGGTCAAAGTATGGACAAATCATCTAACCCTTATGTTGTGAGATCTGTGACCAACAGTCTGCTTTTACTGTGCACAGTGCCATTTGTTCAGGCTATGTATCACCTGCATGCATGAAGGTAGTCTCCTGTTGGAAGTTCACTGCAGTTTCAGGGCCAGTGCCTCGCCACAGCTGCAAAATAATGTGCTGCTGCACACACCCTCCTTGTCCATCTTCTCTGTTTCTTCAGAAAACTTTTTTGTGTAGCCAAAGGAAAGCTTGTATGTGCCATGTGACCCAAGGTCACACATCTCCTGACAGAGTTGATTGAGCGAAGCTTCTGCCCTGAACTAAGAACTGCAGTCACAAGAAAAGAATCCTGTCCTAGCACTCTTCCTGAGATGATCTCCATTCACTTCTGAGTTTTTCAGTGCTGGTAAAAATAAGTGATGACAGCATGAGGTTTGTCCCTGTGCCTTGATATAAAAACTGCCAGTTTGCTACTTAGATGAATTGGTGTTGCTCACGCAGGACCTACACAAGCCGCAATTGTGACAATAGCCATGGAAGTCAAGGTCCCTCTGAATGGCCACACAACAATCTGGCATTCAGTCACTCCCCCCACATTTTGTTTTATCTGAAAACTCCTGAGGATTCACTTAGCCCATGAGGCTCAGTCAGTATAAGTCTCAGTAAGACTTCTGAGAATACTTAAAGTGAAGCAATTTCACAGTCACCAGGACAAATGAGCTATTCTAAGCCAGCCATTCCCATCCTTTGGCCCACCTGACTTTGCTGAGATAGAGATACACAGATATTCAGGCTGATGACATTTTCTAGATACACAGTTCTCAGAGATGTCACTTACCTTTGCTGTCTTCTCTTTCCTGCTAAGTCTTGATGTTCAAGACACTGGTTTTGCAGCTTTCGTGCTCAATTGAGTGCTGTTTAATGATCGTACTGAAAACTGCTTGTCCCCATGCACAAGGATAACACAGATCTGCTACTGCAGGCAACAGTCAGGTCAAACATTGCCAGTTACTTTGACACAGGAGCAGAGTAACTGGAAACAATGACTCATTTCAGAGCTAGTTGCCGCTCCTAAAGATACAGGAAACTTTTCAAGAACTTATATTGAGACAAAATTACTGAAAAGGTTTTTTGGGAGGAAAGAAATGGTTATGTCAACATATTGTTTCTTTCACAAAGGCTCTCTTCCCAGCACAACAGGACTGAGAAGACTCAGAAGTGAGATGTTTCTGTACACTTCTACTCTTAACACGGCAGGGGGAAGTGTGAGACACTCGTTCGATTCACCAAGGCTGAAGAGAAATGAGGCTATAGTCTTACAAAATGTTTCTGACAGGCAAAAACTCGTGATAGAAGAGGTGGAATTCCCTTTGTTTTTAGCTCTTTCAAAACTCAAACTGGTTCCATTTTAATTGTCCTTTCTTGCAACACTGTTTCCTCTGCATAGATCCCACTCCCATTAACTCCCTTCTGACAAAGTGCTTGAAGTGGGTAAATTACTAAGATTACACACTTTGCATCAAAGATTGTGCAAGCAAAGTGATATTTTCTTCCATCTGAATACAGATTAAAAAAAAAAAAAATCAAAGATCATAATACAGCTGTCTAGATGGGTCAGCTAAGACCATGTCAAGGAAAGATTATTCTGGTCAGTTCTTCTGTTTTGTTGGTTTGGGGGTTTTGGGGTTTTGGTTTCAATTTTGATTGTTTGTTGGTTGGTTTGATTTGGTTTGGTTTTGATTTGTGAGGGGGTTTTTTTGACCTGAGGATAGGCAAAACAAAAGGCCAATTCCTGCTTATTTTTTAATACTACACTTTTAAAAAACTTCTGTATGAGTTATTCCACTGGAAAGCTTTAGTATCCAATTGACTAGGCCTAAAAAGGATTTTTTATATTTAAAATATCACCTTTTACAAAACCAGCAAAAAAAGCTTTTTAAGAGAGGAAAAATTCCCAGGAATTTTTCCTCTCTTAAAAATCTTAACAATCTAAAAAGAACCATTTATTATAAAAACGAAGCAAGTAGAGAATAAATATATGAAGCTTTGATCTCTACCAAATTACTCAGGGTTTTATAAAGCTGACCTTTCACCTCAATATTAGTTTCTCAAAGTCTGTATTAAAGCAAGGTTTTGATAGCTGTGAACTTAAAGCTAATTAAAATGAAATTACTTGTAGAAGTGAAGACATCTGGTTTTGCCATCCAAAATGATGAGTGAGTTTTTAACACAGCAGAAAAGACTTGTCCTATGACTCACCTCCAATTACTTTACAAGCTTTTTACCTTTCCCTTTTTCTTTTTCTCTTAGTAGTTAACACTATGCTCTGTAGGTTTATCTCAATAAAATTTCTTGGGGTAATTCCCATGACATTCAACTAAATCCTGTAAGGGTATGCAGGAGAGTCTCTGCTCCTTTAGGGTATCTGGTCAAAGGAACTATAAATAAGAACATACAGAGACAGAAGCCAGACTGACAAGTTATGAGGAAGGTCCGTATACAAACAATAACCTGGTCAGCCACGCCAGCTGGTGAGTTATCAAGAGTCTGTCAGAAAACTTGGAAGTTTGGAAAGGATAAGGATGTAAAATTGAGGATCCAGGATGTCGGGGTGGGTCAGTGGGACCATGCCAGCCAAGGAGAAGATGTGCAGGGAAGAGGGAGCAGGGAGGAACAAAGAGGTGGGGTGGGCAGACAAGGGTACAGAAGGCGCCTGTTGCCTGTGGGGTGGGCAGACAAGGGTACAGAAGGCGCCTGTTGCTTGTGAGCTGTGGCTGTTCAGTGGCTTGTCCGGCAGAGCCCTGCACCTGATCACCTCAGTGTGTCCTGCCTGTTCTCAGCCACCTCTCTGCATGACCTCACTCCCTACCCCAGGCACGTGGGTGCTGCAGGACTCAGTGCCAGCTGCTGGGGGAGCAGTGTGAGGAGCAGGGAGCAGCTGCTGGAGCCAGATCAGGCTGTGGGTGCCTCTGGCCTGAGGTGCCGGCTTCAGAGTGAGTGAGGGGGGTCTCAGTGCCAGCAGCTGGAGTGAGGAGGGTCTTTAACTTAGAGCCAGTGGGGCAGGAACACTTTGTACCCTGAAAACCAGCTTCTGGGGTGACCAGTGTGAGTGCATAGCTCAGTGCTATCAGCTGGAATTGGTCACACATAGCCCTGGAGCTGGTGCCGGCTGCTGGAAAGGATGAGTGTTTGTACCTTCTCCAAAACCTGCTGTGCATGGAGAGAGAGAGAGAGAGAGTGTGTGTGTGTGTATTCACTGGCATTCTTCAAGCTGATATCAGCTGATGAGCAGGGCAGACTCAGTTCCACGTTGGGGTATCAGGCGAGTGGACAGTCCATGCTGGGATTTGGGGGACCCACAAGTGTGGCGTGCTTGTGGGATGAGTACGAGTGATATGTAGTCAGCAACATCACACTTAACATCCCTTAATGCATAGTGGAAAAGAAAACACAAGATCTATTTTATCCTTATATGTAATATTAGTTGGCAACTTCATGTTAAAAAGCAATAAAAAGGCTGCTCTTCAAAGGAAGAGTGAGCTGAGACTAGAGCACAATACCAAGGCAGACATGAGCAGGTACCTCATCTGCAGGAAGCCAGGATGCAGAGCAGCAGGTCCAGGTCAGGATCAGGGCCAGAGACATTGCTGAAGATCATATACAGTCCACTGATCAACCAGCACTTCTGTAGTGATGAGACAGGTCTGAGCCCCAACCAGGATGCCAAGCTGTTGGATGTGTGTCAGGGTCAGGACAGACAAAGTATAAGATCTGGCACAGATGTGGCTGCTGCACAGTTGCGTTATGGGTGGCTGGCAGGGCACTGCAGTAAAGCTTCAAGTGAAAGTAGTTCCCAAAGCGAAAGAGAGACGTGCTCTTGTTTCTACCTCTCCTCAACATAGCTCTTAACAGCGAAGGAGGTGATCTTGGTCTCAATCAGACCTCTTTAACTAACCCAGCTAAACTAGAAGGGGGATGTGCTCACATCATGTTGGGCCACTCAGCCAGATTTTCCAGACTTAAATGTGCTGATGTACTGAACGTTGTCAGACAAAGCTTGGTATCACATGGAGAGAAGACTCTTCACACCTTGGAGACAAAGCTGGCAAAGGCTCTGAATACTTCCTGCATTGCATTTTCAAAGCTGTCTCCATCACAATCATTTGGGAACTGAAATATTAGACCTGCATTTGATGCAAAAAAGACATGAACAGCTGGATGCAATGTACATTAAAAACTGGGCATTGTGGTGCATGTCCCTTTGCCTTTACCTGTTGGTCAGAACACTCATTTCCCAGCAGCAGTTTTATGACCCATCAGTGTGCTGCTAACCTACCTTCTTCCAGCAGCACTTCCAGGAGGTAGGAAGGATTCAATAAGTGCTTGAGGATGATAATATTGGACAGCTCCATTACAGAAATTGTCTCTTATCTCTGCACCAAAAATTATGAATGTGGTTTTTTCCTAAGCACGGGAGAAAGACAGGATAGCAGGGGCAAAAAGCTGAACAAGGACTGGCATAGGCTCCTTGGGCACAACAGTTTAAGGAGGCAAAAAACCACAGAAGCAGCTTTTTAAGGTCACTCACAGTGACAGAAGCAGGAGCTAATCTACTTGTTTTATGAGTTGACCACCTGATTTTTGAAACATTTATGGGTCCCACCTCACCTGTAGAACTTGTAATTCGTGACATATATTCCTATGCTTACATATCTATTCATATATATTTCACAAATATTGTCTACTTTCTGAAAAGGAAATTACAAACTCAGAAATCATCCTCACAGGAGACCAAACATATGTACCAACCTTCAGGTGAACCCAGATGAAAAAAGAGAATTAATTAATATAATTTGACACTGGCAACAAATGTATTTTTAACTCAAAGTAGTTGAAATGCCTATTGCTGTATTAACCACGGTGAGTACTGCAGTAGCATAAATGATGTGTTCTACTCATGCAGAATACCTTCTGCAACACCCTTCTTTCAGGGTGTTCAATGTAAATCTTATCATGAGCCCACCTGCTTTTAACTTGTGAGTTTTACATTCCTCTTCACCATGTCAGGAGTCCCTCTTCACCTACATTTTTATCTGAGGTTCAAAGAAATGCAAAGGATTCTTGTACCATATCTATGCTCTATCCATAACCACTATGATTATTCGTTTAAACATGATTTCTGGCACCAGCAAGACTGAGATTTGCAAACAGAAGGATGAGAGTTTTCAGTTACCCTTGAGCAGCCAGGGAAATCCCATCTCACACACCTTTTCCATGCAAGAGAGGATGAGGAACCAAAACTTGTAGGTTAGCATGCTATCCTTTGCCAACAAGAGGATTCAGTCTTATTGAAAGCTTTTCCATTGATTCCACTGGATGTCAGAGCAAAACATTGAATTGTTATTAGATTCAGTACGTTGCCAGTGTCAATAAGAACCTGTCCCATTTACAGTATAGAGAAAATTCACTCATGGATTTTAGGAAAGCAAAATTTCAGCCTATCCACTGTCTTTCCTATTCATATTCTACTTTCCTAAATATGGTTGTTGTTTCACCAAGGTGGGTGGAAAAAGTCCTCTGAGGATACCTATGTTCTTCATACATCTGCAAACGTGGGCTCCATGCCCTGCTTTGCCGTAATTTGTGTGAGCTTGGGAAAAACACTTTGCTTATTCACTAACGAGATAATAACATGAAAGAACATTTCCAGCTGTATCAGAAGAATGAATATGAAGCAATGCAGAGAAGATTCACTTGCATGAAGTAACAGGAGTCATTTGGAAGAGAAAACAGAGGATAAGTTCTACAGAAAGGATTGTTTTTCTTGATTCCCTGTTGTTTAACTCTGGTACTTATTCCAGCAGCATAGAAAATTATTTTCCCCCCTAAGCCTTGTTAAATTTCTTGAGGCCGATCAGTAGTGAGATACAAGTTCATTTACTAGTGAAAACTGGATTTGTCCAAGCTACACAAGTTTTAATTTGACTGGTGCACATCAGAAATGCACTTGTATTTTCATGATAGTCTCAATTCACTGCTGCATGGGGAATGCAAAGTAGTTAACACAGGTCTGTGGATTCAATCAAGACACAGAGAAGTAATGATGATAATACACCAAGGGAGAATACCAGCATAAAAACTGTTCTTGCTTGCAAGTGATTTACAGTATAAAAGAAAACACTTAGTAATTCATTTGTCTGGAAGGATGTAGCCAGTTCTAGCAAGAAACCCTTCTTTAAAATACCATGGTTTCATTTCCAATATAAATTACCAGAAAAACCCAAACCCTAAATAGAGATGACAGATATTTCAAAATGCTTAGAGAAATTAAGCAATTATCTGTTTAGGACATCATGGTCTCACTCTTCAGCTTAAATGAATCCCATCTTGATTTGAGGATAGCACATCAGAGCCTTCACTGGCCAATTGCCACATCCTTGATGTCACTAATGGTAGACATCTACTTGAGTAGCTCCCATGTATTCTGCAGTCTCTTTCCTTGGACTGACTTCTTGTGTGTTTTCAGGTGAGCAGGTACTACCTCCAGCAATTTTGACATTGCTCCAGGGCTCCATCTGGCCTTGCTGGATTGATCCAGACAGATAAAGCACAGACTTGTTTTGCAGTCTTTCTTTCTGAACAGGTGCCCAGCTGAGCCCTGTGTCAAATCTCTGTCATATAGCACTAGCAGCCAAAAAAAGACACATTTATCTTTACAGAAAGATTTATCACTAGCTTAGAAAAATCCAAGAGCCTGGAAGCCATAAACTTAGTAACAGCTACAAGAGAAGAAATAATTTCTGTATGTGTAAGAACAGTTCCAACTGCAACTCAGCACTTTGGTTAACCAGCCTTCCAAAGGTCACCATGAAGAAGTTAACTTCTGCATTTTACCAACAGAAAATAAACATTTCCCACCAGTCTGGCGTCTGACATCTGCAGTGTTTCTTTGCAGTAACAGGACTTCATTCAGCTACACGTCTGAGTATCCAGCTACACATCCAGCTCCATGAAAGCACTGTCAGAGAAGGTCAGCAGACCATACATCAGAAAGGACAAGAAAGAACTGAGCCACATCATGTCTAAGATACTGCAGCTTCAAGAGTCTGAACCTTCACCTGTAGCAGGAAGAGACTGTGCCTATGAAGTAAAAGTGAAAACTTTGATCATGATGGAGGCTGGAAGCTGGTGATGACTCACTTTGAGAGGAAGGTCCTGCCCCACCTAAAGACTTGCAGCTGGAGAATGTATTCATTGTCTTCATTGCTGATGGGGAAGGGATGCCAAATTATCTTTAGTTGCAGCTGAGTCTGAGCCTCTCAGGACCTTTAGAAGGAAGCAGTGAGTGGTAGTGGAAGTGGTAGGTGACTCTGCTACAGGTGATGAAGGCCCCCAAGCTAACTTTCCATCGAGGAAGGCTTGCTGCTTGATGGAAGCTCAGATTCAGGATACCTAGGAGAAAACTAGAGCATATTGATTAGAACTTCTTGATACAGGTATTTGAAGAACCAGCAAAGAAAGGTGTTCTGCTGAACCCGATTCTTATAAGCAAGGAAGAATTGGTTATGAATTTGTGAAAGCTGGGGACAATCCTGGCTAGAGAGACAATGAGATCATGCATTTCAGGATTTTAAGAAGAGGGAGCGAAGTAAAAAACAGGGCCAGCAACACGGACTTCAGAAGGGCAAACTTTAATCTCTTCAGGTACCTGTTTGGAAAAATCCCTAAAGATACAATTCTGGTGAGAAGAGGGATCCATAACAGCTGGTTTATATTCAAGGGTCCACCCTAAAATTTTATAAAGAGCCATCCTGTAAAGTAGGAAATCAAGGCAAGGCAGCAGGAGGCCTGCATGGATAAGTAAGGAGCACATGAGTGAACTCAAACATAAAAGGGAAATATACAGGTGGTGGAAGTGGATGCAGGTGAGGAGGAGCACAGAGATGCTCTCAGATTGTGTAGGGGTGAGGTTACGAAAGTTAAAACCCTCTAGATTTGAATCAAGTGAGGTACAACACGAAGACCTGTTACAAGTATACTAACATTAAAGACTACAGAAAATGTGTCTCCTCCACTAACTGGAGAGGGACCATGGTGACCAAGTTCATAGAAAAAGCTGAGGTATTCACAGCCATCCTTGCCTCAATCATTACTTGTAAAACCAATATTCAGGAGCTTCAGGACCTTGAGAACAAAAATCTTGAGTGAGGAAGACAGGCTCAGCAGAGGAGAAGCAGGTTAGGGAGCAGTTAAACTGGATCTGCAATCCTATACGCCTGACAGGACACACACACAAGTGCTGAGGAGCTGAACTGGGCCACTGCAAGGCCACTCTTCATTATCTTGGAAAGGTCACAGAGAAAGGGGGAGGTTCCTGAAGACTGGAAGGAAGCAAATGCTACTCACATTTCAAGAAGCAAAAGAAGGAGGAACCAGGTAATCTCAAGAGGCCCCTTCCAACCTAAATGCTTCTGTGATTGTCTGATAAGAGATGACTGGGAACAGAGAACATGTGAGTACTGGAAGGACTCAATACTTTCTGTGGACTGCCAGGTGCAATTGCTCAGAACCCCTCTTTCATCAGCTTTGAAATTTAATGTTTTCTTTTTTCATTTTCACCCTATGCCATTATTGCATAACAGAAACCTGATGAGAATAATCTCTGAAATTTCATTCTTAAAAGTTCTTACAGAGTGTCTGGTGAAAATAAACATTTTCATGAGATAAAATATTTTAAAATATAAGTTTGCATCTGACAAACATCACTAGAAACCATATCCTATAAGGAATTATTTAATTAGTGCTGTACCTGTTATACATGTACATGCTAACTATGTTTTCCATGCTCGAGCAAGGCTTGCTCAGCACAGCCAGGTAACCCTAAAGGCTTTTATGATCTTTTTGTATTTAAAGCTTTCCATTTTCACATGTAAACTAGCTGATAGCCTTTTGTGAAAAAAAATTATATACATGTACTTGCCCAACAAATAAGGACATAAAAGAATGAAAATGCTTAAAATATTTAGATGAAAAATGTACCACTACTGTCTTTTAATTGGTAGTGGTGTCAGCCTAAACTAATTTAAATTAAACAAAAAAGAAGAAGACAGTCTTAAATACTGACAATAACAAAATCAAGCCCAAGTAGTTTTGAATTCTAGCCACAGCCATTAGTCATATTTCTCTTTCCTCTATCATGTATGAACACAAATAAAAGCAAGAAATAGCACACATAAATAATGTTATCTCTCCAAAGACATCTGTATGCCATAGAATATTGTGTAGTCTAAAACTGATGCAAACCTAATGAAGTATAATTTTAACCATTTCAAAGACAGCTGGTTTCCATGCAATACATTTTTCCCACAAAAATCAGGGTCAAATAAAATGTTCAGAGATAAAGAAGAAACAAAATCCTAACCTATCTTTCTCTTTAAAAACCCAGTCAAGATGTTTTGACCAATTTTATGACAAATTCCACACCAGGATATCAGCTGCCTTGTAATTAGGCATTGAAGTGAGCCAGAAATGTTATTTTGGCAAACTAAGCTTGACCAAAAGAGAGAGGAAAACACATTAAAAATGAGATATTTGTTACACCATACCTAACTGTCCACAGTTGTTGACTGTGTTAAAATATTAGCTATTGTACTTTCAAAGCAGTAGGAAGATGACAAAATTTTTGTACTTGTTTTCAAAGATCTTTTCACAAAGCTGTCTTAGAAATAGTGTCTCCTGAATGGCTGTAAATGTGGAGATTCTAAGCAACCAAATACCTTTTTTTTTTTAATCTTAACTAAAATAAAAAGGTTTTAATTCCTGAGAATAGAATGTATGTGCAGGAGAAAGAGAGAGAAAGCAAACTTCTCAGCAAGTGCATAAAAGCGTGTCAACTTTGCTTGATGCAGGCAAGAACATCTCCCCTAAGCCAGCCTTGTCTCCATACCAAGCAAGGTTGTGTGGATTCTGGGTGTGAAGGCATCATAAAACCTCTGGCAGGGTTGTGTGCACTAAAGAAAGCTCATTGTCCCTGGGATGTACAACCTGAGATTTGAGACAGAAGCCATGTTTGATGGATCAAGTATTTACTGGGTTTATTCATTCAATTTTGGCTAAATTTTAAAAAAAAATAGCTTTATAATAGGAAAGCTGACAAGATCTTAATTAGAAAAGCAGGTATAGTTACTAAAGCAATAAATCACATCCCTGCTCCATTTCAAAGGCAGAAGGAAATTCAGCTTTACCTGCATTTTCTATTAGTGCCTGAGTGTTTCTTGATAATAACAATGGCAAAACAGCATCCACATCACCTGAAATAGCAACCAGTGACTGTCTTCAGATTAGCTGGAGTCCTGCAAAGACCCTACTTTATTGCATTTATTTTCTGTAAATGAAGGCTGTATTTTCTGTGGCCTTTGTAGGCTTATTTTCCTTTTTTGTCCCTAAAAGCGGAGAGACACCATTGTTCCTCTGGTATGGAAGGGAATTGAAATGAAAAAAATAATAAAATATGGGCCATTTCTGGTATCTGGGAGCTAAGGGCTGTGCATTAAGTGTCATGGGACACTAGTCCTCCTTAAAAAGCTTACTATCTAAATGGGATAGAGCTGGCAACCAGAGCTGAAGTCCAGGCTACAAGAGGGTTTCTCAGAAGAGCTCCCTAAAATAGCTTCCTCTACTTAATTCTTCTTTCAAGAAGGCTTTTTTGCATTGCTCTGATGGCATTACTAATTTTACACAGAGATGTTTTTTGGTACCAGGCATGTGTCACAGCCATGTTAAGAGATTCCTAAAACTGAGCTGAATATTTGACCTGGCAAAAAAACAGCAGAATGACTCTATCATCACATCACACAGACCAATTAACACCAGGACAATGTCTACAGAGCACAAAAATCTACACCTGGGTTTTTGCAAAGAGGAGTCAGTGCTGCCTCCAAGGAGAAAGGGAAGGTTTTGCTCTGACAATCAGACCCATATGCCCACACTTTTAATTTTATGACTATTCAACTTCCAAAATTCTTCCACAAGGAAAGATTGACACGAAGTTGGGACCCCAGATACCACTTCTGAGCTGCTCTTGTCCTTTCTCAGAAACAGCTCACAGCTTTGATATATCTAAAATCTGTCATGAATTCAAATAATTCACAAATCATACGAGTTGAAATACTAAGGATAAGTTGTTTATAGAGTTTCTTTCCTGAGATTGGTAACCCACTTAAAATATTGGAGATTATTTTATCCTTAAATGTTTATTTATTAAACTTTAGGTGGTGATTTCATCCCAAGTGAAATATGGAAACAGATGAGAGCTTCCCTGCATCTTGAATTTAATTTATAATACTGGCCAAAGCATATCGAGTCATTTTAACTTATTGTCTCCTCTTGCTTAAAATTGGAGACTATTTTGCCTACAGCTACTAAAGTGAAAATTAACAACAATCTACCTGTATTCTGTAAATTACAGAAAGCACGAAGTCCTACTTGTATCACAGGTTGCTAGTCACCAAACAAGCGTTCCCCAAGCATCCTCCTAAGCCAAGCTTACTGTCTCTCATGTACAGTAGGGAGGTCTCATCACAGAGAGACCGAGTTTGAAACAGAGGTGTTCCTGTGTGAGAAAAATCCCTCCTGTCCTGTCCCTTGTTCAGTTGTGTACTCACCCTTCCTTTTGTGACAGATCACAGTTGTCAGCTGTGACTCTATGCATATCACTTCCTCAGTTGCATGCAGCCACTGCACAACCCTGTGTTTTGGAGTTTCTTTGAGTTGCTTGCACTCAAAGACTCACAAACCTTCTCCTTAGCCAGTTTCTTCACAATTCTCTCTACCTTCCTGTTGTTCCTGTTGAAGGGGTCATCAGGAAGACGAAACACATGACTTTATGGCCTCTTCTTCCACAAGGAGAGAACTGAAGAACACATTGGGAGGCTGAGGCTGGCAGAAAGTTAAGTCTCTAGAAGGCTGAGTGACATGCAGCACAATGACAGAGATACCTCATTGTACACAGCTAAGAACTGTGGTTCTTCAGAAAATCACACTATCTCCTCTGCTTTCCATCTGGAACCTTCAGGCTTTTCTAAATATGACTGGAAGCACCAATAGAGAAGTTTATGAACATGTGCTCATAATAATTAGGAAGTGTTGGCACTCTGAAAATCTCTGGAGGAGGATTTTATCAAGCTGATAAAATCCAGATCAATACTGGAAATCTTCTGACTGAGTATTTGTATTTCTTTTTGTGGCAGGTTAGCTTTCGCTGATTGCCAGACTCCCATTTGGCCAGTCTCTCACACTGCCTCCTTTTCAGGACAGGGGGAAAAATTAGATTAAAAAAATCTTGAGTTAAAATAAAGACAGGGAGATCACTTACCAATTACCACCATGGGCAAAACAGACTCAACTTGGAGAAAACAATAAAATTTATTGCTGATTGAAAGGAGAGCATGATGGTGAGAATCAAAGACAAAACTAAAACACCCTCCCCTATCCTACCTCTTCTTCTCATGATCACATTCTCTCGTTCACTCTCAATTCCCCCCCTTGAAAATGGCACAGAAGGGGGGTTACAATCAGTCCATGACGGATCCTCTCTGCTGCTTTCTTCTACTCACACTTTTCCCCTGCTTCAGTATGGAATCCCTCCCCACAAGATATAGTCCTTCATGAACTGCTCCTGTGTGGGTTCCCCACAGGCTCCAAAAAACCTGTTCCTGACAGAAAACCGGTTCCTGCATGGGCTCCTCTCCATGGGCTGCAGCTCCTGCCAAGATTCTGCTGTGACATGAGCTCTTCACAGCTGAAGGTTCTTTCAGGGTATCTCCACCTGCGGCAGTGTGGGGCTCTCAATGGGCTGCACTGGGGATACCTGATCCACTGTGGTCCTCCACAGATACTCTTCTCTGCTCTAGTGCCCTTTCTCCTTCTCTCTCTTCGGTATTTACAGGGCTGTTTCTTACATATTTTTCCAACTCTTCTCTCTCAAAACTGCTGTGCAGCACTTTCTGCCCTTTCCTAACTGCCTTCCCAAAGAAGTCCTTGTTCAGCTGTGGGGCTCAGCTGTGGGACTTGGCTCTGCTCTGCAGTGAGTCTGGCACACAGCAGTCCCAAGCCTCCTCACAGATGCCACCCCTGCAACCTCTCCCATCCACTCCCTACCAAAATGTGGACGTGTGAACCCAATACACATTTCTAACACTTTCTTCCTGTCACACCAAGCTAGCACAGGACGAGTGAGAACACTTATTTCTCTTTCCCCTTGCCGTAAATTCATTGTGATAAATGAGTTAACAGAATAAACTAGGACAATATCCATTCAAAGCCACATGTATTTAATAAAAAAATACAAATAACTATAATGGAAACTTTTCTAGATAACCCTATTTCTAGAAAGAAAAGTTCTCTATGATTTTTTTCCCTGATGTATTTCAAAGTAAGCAGCAAACTCAGGATTCCTTTACTCCTTAGAGCTGGGAAGTCAGGACTAGGACTTTATGCATCTGATGGCTTGTTCAAGGATACTGACATCACCTTGTACAATTTCTGTTTCAATCAAATGGCAAAGTGGATAGAGTAACCTCAGAGGCTATGGGAATGTGGCTCAGATAAAGCAGGTGATAGTCCATTAATGGTTTTTGTCAGTATGAAACAGCTTTTAATATGTGTTCATGTAACTTCTAGCAGGAGAAACTTGTTCCTTTGGGTTGATGAGATGGAGTTCCACCTTTCAAGTTCAGTAAGGGAGTTTGCTTTCTTTTTTCAAGGCTGCAGTATATAAACAGCTTGCTTCTAGGAAAGGGTTCCTTACTGAGAAGCTAGGGAGCCACTGGAATATGTTCCCCAGGAGAGTGTTCAGAGTTGAAGGAGCATCCGGACAATCCTCCTACTCATGACATGTTTGATTTTAGGACTTGTGAGGAGAAAGAAGGTGGACTCAATATTTCTTATGGGTCTCTTCCAAACTGAGATATTGTATGACTCTATGAGTGAGATGAGAAGTTCCACCTGTGTTGTTTCTTTTATTTGTAAAAGCCCCAGCTATTCATTAAGAGAGAATCTCTCTACATGAGCATGTACTTTGTCTGAGTTTGTCTCAGGATGTATCTCTGCACAGGCAGGGAATTGCTGCTCTCTAATTTTAATATTGGAGATAGATGGCATCTGCATGGGTGGATCTACCAGTGTCTGCAGAGGTTGCACTGCAAAGTGCTGGAAGTGATAAGTATACGTGTAAAGGCTTCATACCTTCAAGTTTGGAATCAATCAGGTACTCTGAAAACAGTCCCAGGACAGGCAGGAAATGTGATCTGGAGACTTACACCAGAGAGAGATTACTTCAGGACAGGGCTGACAAGACAAAGAAATCGAGCCGTTTGCAGAGATCACTGAGGGCCAAGGAAGTGATCTTATGCACACAGATGTACAAACACTAACTCACAAATATAACTGGTTTTCAAGTTAAATTTCATTATTTTTAATACCTAGCACCATAAATAGCAGTATAAAAAGTTCCACAAGCCACTGTACAAGAAAGAAGGCAGAATATATTTTTTTCATCCCTGCTTGAAAGCATAAAAGCCAACTAAAAGTTAACACAGGAAAAGAAATCATTATCAAGGGTACTTTCCGGCTGAAACCAGACCACACAGACTCTGTTAGAATTACCATCAGTGCCGAATAGGAAAATACAAGAGTCAAACATCCTTTCCAAGCAACCCAGCCAATGGACCCCTTCAACTGTCAAAGTCACTCTCACTATGGTGAGTTGTGGTGTTACCCATCTGTAGCCCCAGCAGAGATGGGCAAGAAAGCAAGTAGAGAGTACTGGATTTGGCTGTGATGGAGTTAATTTTCCTTATAAGAGTTCATGTAGTGCTATGTTTTAGAATGGTGATCAAAAAAATTGTTGGTAAGATAAGAGTGTTTTAGTTATTGCTGAGCAGTGCTAGCAAAGTGTTGTGATCATTCCCCCCCATCTCCTCAGGCTGCTCTATGATCTCAGGAATTCTTGTTAAGCCTTGGTCCTAATTAATGGCTGCTGGATAGTTAAGCTCCCCTTGAGCATATCAGTAACACTGCCTGTTCCCCAGAACTTCTGTTGCCTAACAAACTTCTGTTTTCTAATGAATAGCCTTGGAAACTTCTTTTTGTCTGAATCACAGCTGGAGTGAAATAATATTATAGTTACTAGACTTCTGAGGAAAATTACTGACCTGGATTGAGTCCAGGGTGGAAATTGATGGAAGATTAAAGCCAAGCATCTCACAACCCTATGAACAGGAGTCCCACAGGAAGCCCTTTGAGGTTCCTTGGTCCCAGTAGCTGTGCCAGCACCTCCCTTGGGGCAGGATGTACCTCAGTGCTTGTCAACCCACAGGTTTGAGAACTCAAAGGAGTTTCATCAGAAACTGATAATGGAGCCTGGCCTGGTACCCCCTCCTCTGCCCACTGAGAGATGCAGAGGCATCCAGTGCATGTATTTCACTGAACTCAGGGGGAGTTTCTAACAGGTGCTTTGTTCATACACACACATACACACACACACAAATACTTGAATATATATGTGTGCCTGTCTCTGTGTCTGTGTGAAAACTGACTTTATAAACAATATTTTATAGCAAGTGTAGTAAATGTTGCTATTTTAGATTCAAAATTAAATTACTGTTGGTGTTATGGTGAATCTCAAGGACATTCTCCAAGAGATAAATTAGTCAGTGATTAAGTGCTGCCAAATCCTTTAGATATAAAACACTGAGCAATTCCAAGGGTAAGTTTGGCAAGGGCTCCATTGTGAACCTTGTGACTCAATGGGAGGGTCTCTGTTCCCCCTCTGCACCCTTACATTCTCCATCCTCACTCTTCTGCATCCCCAGTCTCTGCTGTGTATCATTTCAGGTTTACTCCAATCCATTTCTCCTTTNTTATAAGAGTTCATGTAGTGCTATGTTTTAGAATGGTGATCAAAAAAATTGTTGGTAAGATAAGAGTGTTTTAGTTATTGCTGAGCAGTGCTAGCAAAGTGTTGTGATCATTCCCCCCCATCTCCTCAGGCTGCTCTATGATCTCAGGAATTCTTGTTAAGCCTTGGTCCTAATTAATGGCTGCTGGATAGTTAAGCTCCCCTTGAGCATATCAGTAACACTGCCTGTTCCCCAGAACTTCTGTTGCCTAACAAACTTCTGTTTTCTAATGAATAGCCTTGGAAACTTCTTTTTGTCTGAATCACAGCTGGAGTGAAATAATATTATAGTTACTAGACTTCTGAGGAAAATTACTGACCTGGATTGAGTCCAGGGTGGAAATTGATGGAAGATTAAAGCCAAGCATCTCACAACCCTATGAACAGGAGTCCCACAGGAAGCCCTTTGAGGTTCCTTGGTCCCAGTAGCTGTGCCAGCACCTCCCTTGGGGCAGGATGTACCTCAGTGCTTGTCAACCCACAGGTTTGAGAACTCAAAGGAGTTTCATCAGAAACTAATAATGGAGCCTGGCCTGGTACCCCCTCCTCTGCCCACTGAGAGATGCAGAGGCATCCAGTGCATGTATTTCACTGAACTCAGGGGGAGTTTCTAACAGGTGCTTTGTTCATACACACACATACACACACACACAAATACTTGAATATATATGTGTGCCTGTCTCTGTGTCTGTGTGAAAACTGACTTTATAAACAATATTTTATAGCAAGTGTAGTAAATGTTGCTATTTTAGATTCAAAATTAAATTACTGTTGGTGTTATGGTGAATCTCAAGGACATTCTCCAAGAGATAAATTAGTCAGTGATTAAGTGCTGCCAAATCCTTTAGATATAAAACACTGAGCAATTCCAAGGGTAAGTTTGGCAAGGGCTCCATTGTGAACCTTGTGACTCAATGGGAGGGTCTCTGTTCCCCCTCTGCACCCTTACATTCTCCATCCTCACTCTTCTGCATCCCCAGTCTCTGCTGTGTATCATTTCAGGTTTACTCCAATCCATTTCTCCTTTGTGTGCTTTATCTGTGTGGTACCAGAGTGAACTTTGCCATAGAACTTTGTCTTTCAAACTTTGTGCTTTCAAAAAATTGTAATAAAATTTCTTTTACTGATGCCTTTGACAGAGTTTCTTTAAGCAATCTTAACCACCCATTCACAACAACCTTCAAGGACTTTTCTGTTTGTCATGCCACCCCACAAGTGAGCAGGTTGAGAGTGCGCAAGAAGTTGGAAGGCAACACACCTGGGACAGCTGATCCCAGGGACCAAAGGAATATTCCATACCCTATGGCACCACACACAGAAAAAATAATCTAGGGGAAAGAAGGAGAAAGGGGGTAATTTCAGACTTACGGCATTTGTCATCCTAATTAGCTCTTACAAATGCTAAAGACCTGCTTTTCTGGAAATAGCTGAGTAATTGCTGATGGGAAATAATGTAAAAATTTCTTATTTTGCTTTGCTTGATCATGCAACTTGTGGTTTTCCTATTAAATTCTCTTTAACTCAACACATGAGTTTTATCACTTTTATTCTTTGGATTCTCTTTCCCATCCTACTGGGGGCAGAGTGAGCAAGCAAGAAGTTGTGGGGGTTAATCCACAATACAAGGTTTTCTCAAGAAATTGAACAGCTTGCTTCTGGGACAGAAATGGACTTTCTCAATTACCACTGCTTTTTGGTATGTCATAGTGAACATTCAGGAAGACAGCTGGACTGCACTGGAGCAGCTGTCCATGGGCAGTAGGACACTGTAGGCAACTGGAGAGGAGTATCTCTATTCCTAAGAGGTGTGACAGAAGTCAAAAACCTCACTTGCCCACTTCTCCATTCCCAGCATCCACACTACTCCCTCAATTCCCATGCTTATACTCCCCAATACCTTGCATTGCATGGGTAGCTGAAAGGAGAGAGACTTCAGTCCTTGTCCCCTTCTCCTGACAGTGACAAAGTATTCTGTTTCGCTACTCACTTCCAACTCACCAAACACAGTAAGCGGCTCAAATCATCTTCAAGTGAAGCTTTTAAGTTTAGGACTTACCAAGTAGGTGTTTGCTAGTCACAACAAACCAATTTACAATGGCATAAACACCACTGCAATGAGAAAGAACCTGCCACAGACAATCCTTTCTGTATGCAACACTCTGCAGAAATCCCACATTTCTAAATGCAATGTTTTGTCCCTGACATTTATCTGTGTGTATGCTTCTATTGTGTTATTGGATAGACAGGGCTGGACACAGCAGTGTTTCCTACTTCATTCTGTCATCTCACACAAAGGCAAAAAATAGTATTCAAAACATTCTCTTATAAATAAGGACTACTCCCTTCTTCCCCTTCATAAACAACTGCAGTGCATTTTGCCAGCATCCTGCTGAGAATGAACAGATCAAGTTTCAAGTAGCATCATTCATCAGACATTCTTTCCCATAGACAAAGATGTTCAGTGGCTCTCCAAAGCAGTTCATTGGTGTGGAAGAAGGACTGTGAGGAGACAGTCTCATGTTTCAAAGCATGTTCCAGATTAGAGTCTGGGTTCATAGAATCATAGAATGATTGGGGTTCAAAGGGGACCTTGAAGATCATCCAGTTGCAAACCCCTGCTGGGACACTTTAAACTAGACCAGGTTGCTCAGAGCCCCATCCAATCTGACCTTGAACACCTCCAGGGGTGGGGCATCCACAACTTCCCTGGACAATGTGTTCCAGTGCCTCAGCACCCTCACAGTAAAGAATTTCTTCCTAATACCTAATCTAAACTTACTCTCCTACAGTTTGAAGCCATTCCCCCTTGTCCTGTCACTACATGACCTTGTAAATAGTCCCTCTCCATCTTTTTTTTAAGTTCTCTTCATGTACTGAAAGGCCACAATAAGGTCACCCCAAAGCCTTCTCTTTTCCAGACTGAACAATCCGAGTTCTCTGAGCCTTTCTTCGTACAAGAGCTGCTCCATCCCTCTGATCATCTTGGTGTTCCTCCTCTAGACTTGCTCCAACAGGTCCACGTCCTTCCTATGCTGGGACCCCAGAGCTGGATGCAGTGTTCCAGGTGGGGTCTCACCAGAGCAGAGCAGAGGGGCAGAATCCCCTCCCTCTCCCTGCTGCCCACACTGCTTCAGATGCAGCCCAGGACATGTTTGGCTTTCTGGGCTGTGAGTGCACATGTCTGGGTCATGTCCAGCCTCTCACCCACCAGCACCCCCAAGGCCTTCTCACAGGGCTACTCTCCATCTGTTCATCCCCAGCCTGTGCTGACACCTGTGTTGGTGCTCTGACCCAAATGCACCACCCTGCAGCTGTTCTTGTTAAACCTCATGAGATTCCCACATGCCTGCTTTGTGAGCTTCTCTAGGTCCTTCTGGATGGCATCCCATCCTTCATTTGTCAACAGCTTGCAGAAGACCAAGATACTAAGCATGTGAAACCAAAAACAAGTTCCATTTTACAAGAATTCGCCTGATTCATGGGCACTACTCTGTCTGGACTTGGTTCAAATGTGAAAAACAAAGCTATACTCAAAACGTACTCACATGCTGTGACTAAGAAAGTGGTTTTAAGAGTGAATTGAAATCTATAGTTTGGTTCTTTTCACAATTTCTCTAGAAAGTCAAACACAATATTAATGTATTTACATTCTACATGGTTGTGAATAGGGGAAATGTTGAGAATTACAGCTCTTCCAGGCTACTCGGAACCCATGACAAAAAAATGTACCCTGGTCTCCTTGTTAGCTCCATGGAGACCTGTGCTCAATAGGTCTTAGGAGGAACAACTGGACCTGGTACAGGCACTTTGTCTTACGCTAGTAGCACTCTCATTTCCATTTAAAGAGAAGGGCAGCAGCCTGTTCAAAACTAGCCCTATGCTGCACAGACCACTGCTTTGTTGCCCTTTTGGAGAAGCAGGTTGCCAGCTGCAGCAAGGGGTCTCAGCCTTTCCTGAACAGAGCAGTTTTCGTGCTTGGGTTGCTGATTCCCAGGATCCCCGCAAGTCTAGTTCCACTATAAGGAGCTCACTCCAGCTTGGTACTCCTCCCCCTCAGACCACCATGAGCATTCACAAAAAGACTGTGCTAAGAGAAAGGTGTCCTTCTCCACCCTTCTCAGTGGCAAAGCTCTTACACCACTGGACTACAGCTTGCAACAGCTGACCCTCATTCAGGCTGAAGCTCTGGAAAACCAGCACGGTAATTTAATAATTTTATTATTGGAGATTCTAGGAGACACAGAATGCAAAGCAGATAATGGTTTTGCTAGACAAAAACAGAGCAGAAACCCAGGCTTCCAGCAACACCAGATCTATTGTAAAATTTGTGTTTGAAAAGGGCTTTGAAGATGAGCCAGCACTTTGCATCAGATGACAGGATGTGATTACAAAGGAGTCAAACTCCAATTACAGTGTCATTACACTAAATATGCTTTTTTGGGTAATGTACAACTAATTAATCCAAACTAGATTATAAATTACATTTTCAAGATTAATGTCCTTTATCTTTCATACTCAATAGATGTGGCTGGGACTCTCACTGGAGCTTAAATGTTTTCATTTTAGAGCTAGAGGGGCTATGCAAATCTTAGCCTACATTTTTGTGACTTAAGACCATTAACCATTCTGAATTGATACAGAAATAGATCTCCATACTGTGGTTAATCTTCTGTTTATGTGAAACCACTAATAAGTGTGAGTATTAAAAAAAAAAGTTACAGCATAATTAGAAACTCTTGTAGAGTGAAAGCAGAAATTTATATGAACTATGTATTTTTTCTGCTTTCTCTGTGTGTCAACAAGTTCCCTCAACAGTGAAAACCAACAAAACCCAGGAACTCTTAAATAGCACTGTTCAGATGAGAAGCTGATTTAGTTTTGAACTGGAAAAGCAGCCTATTAGGAACAAGATCACAACCTCCTAAAAGGCCTGCAATATAAGATCTCTGGATTTTTTGAGCATTGCTCAGTCACTGCTGAGGAAAGGCAAGACAAAGAAGTCCTGATATGGACAAGGTTATCTTCAGTTTTCCCATCACATACTTTTGTTCATGGTCTGTGCAAGACTGAGAAAAGAAACCCATAGAGCATGCTGGCTCAGGGACCTCTGGTGGTTCTTTGGGAGTGACAGATATACATGACAGTTTGTAGTGGAAAGCCAGCTTTCCATAGATCTGGCTGTGAGTATCTACTGAACAGCAAGACAACTCTGACAGCCAGCCTCTCCAGGGGGCTTGGCTTATTCTTCTGCAATGCTCTTTTCATCTACAGAATGTTGTTTTTTCAAACCTGCTTATTAAAAGAAAACAAACAAAGAAAACTTCCTTGAACTTCAGACTTTTAATTCTCACTCCTCAAAGAAGCCATTCCTTCTTGTGTTTATTTCTCACAACCCTTTCATTCTTGATGTGGTAGGCTAGTCTTAGCTGGACTTGCATCTAGCAGCTTATATCTGGTATCTGCTGCGGTGTGTCAGCCCATTCTGGGCTGTACATCAGTGAGGACATCTAGTGGGTGGATTTTCCAGCCTTGGGTTCCGCCTCCAAGGGCGGATCCGAGGAGGAGACAAGGGTTTTCCCTCCCCACCCACTGGGTGTCACTTCAAGGCTCATCTCCTCCCTGCTTCCAGAACCCTCTTAGCCTTTGAGTTACTCATTGGTTAAGTTAGCTTATGTTTAATAATAGATTTATTGCTTATTCAATTGATGTCTAGAAAGTTCTGTTCTGTTCTATTTCTCATTGGTTGATTCAAATAAGTTCCTCCTCTTGTTCGTCGTGATTGGATACCTGTCATTGTATGTCTTCTCCTTATTGGTTGTATTGTTGTACCTCCCATTCTCCTCCCCCTGTATAACTTCCCTCTGCAACTGCCAGTCGGCGCCATTCCATCGCCATTCCTGGGCCTTTCCATAAGGCCGGTGCCCCGGGCTTTGCCCGGGGGCCAAGCTCCAGGTTGCTCCCCTTCATGCCTCCCTGTTCCTCTGCTAGGGGCAGGGAAATAAAGACATGGATTATGCAACATAAGAGAGCGCCTCCTTTGTCCTTAGTCCTTTGCCTCCACAGCCGCACCCTACCAGCCTGACTCTGCCAGTCCATCGGGACTCACTGGACCAAGCTCTTTGGGATAGCTCCGGCGTCCCTAGAGCGATCATCTGGGCTTGCTTTACTTCACCCCTCCAATAGGACTGTCGCACCTGGCAAGTGTCCATGTGGGAGGACAGAAGTGATGTCGCCTACCAGGCTCACCGGGCAACCTGGGTCAGCGCGGCAGGTATCAGTTCAAGGAGGACCAGAAGCTGACTGGTGTCTTTTTCTGTATGGTAGCAAGAAACATTTTTCCAGCTTTTGTGACAGCACAGAGGGAAAATGTAGCATGGTGTCTGTTCAGGGTGAGTGATGGAGGTGTCTCTCAGGATCCCTTTTAGGACCAGTTTGAAGCACTTGGGAATCTGACAGAGTTGAGGCCAAATAAGAATCTCACTTGAAATGGCTTTCCAGTGAAGTTGCGGATTGGCTGAAGCTCAAATTTTTTGGTAGCAAGGCAGCATGAACTGTCAGTGTTTAGACCTTTCCCGACCATACATTTTTCTCTTGATGGGAAGACACCCACAAGAATAAATGTTTTCTCCTCTTGTTTGACAAGAGGGATAGGAGAAATACCAGGGAAAAGGAATTTTTTACACAAGTCTTGCTTGTTTCCAGCTGTCACAGATCCAAAGTTCTTTTCATACCTCAGCTACAGCATTTTTGGTATCTCACAGGCTAATTCTAACACAGGTTAAGTATCCAACTTCCCAAGAAGTTTAATTATGTTTATCGTGATGTGTCATAAAATTCCCTGAAAGGATAGTCTTTAATTACAATCCTGTTTTCTTTGACAACGCATTTGTGAGTTTTATGTAACATGATTATTATTTTGACTACCAGTAAGCAGGATTAAAATATTTTTCTACAAGAATGAATTAAACCTGCCCCAAGGCTATTAGGTTCTGGTTATTTATTTTCTAAGTAAGTAGATCACCTGGCAAAACTAAGGTGCTAACATTAATCAAATTGTCCTCTTGCTTTATCATAATTAACATGAAATATATAGACTTAATATTCTCCTGATTAGCACACAAAGCTGATGCACAGCATGGAGGGAATAAATGTAACATAGCTTTCTATGCTGTTTCACAGCTTCGTTAATCCTAACACACTATTTGGTTTATACAATTGCCTGAATGCTCCTCTGGAAAATCTGGGTAGACCTGTTGATCAGGATGAAGGAAGCTGCTCTTGCACTCATTCAGGATCCAGAAAGTGAGGGCTTTGCTCAAGTTTGGTTTGAGGGCTTGAGGACCATCTGGAGAATTCTAAACACAAGTGGCATAAGCAGAAACATATTTGCCACTAGAAAGTTTCTCTTAATGTCTTCATGAATTAAATTCCCTTGTGGCTTTTGAAACACATTTCTAGTTCTCTGTTCTCACTGATGGGGGAGCCATTGAATACCTCGGTCCTGTTTCCCTGGCTGGCCCGATTCCCTGCCCATTTTCCGCTGTGTGCCAGGGCCTCGTCTATGTCCCGCCCCCCTGCCCAGAATGCTCTTCCCCACTCCCCGATAAAGGTTTGGGTTTTCTGCCTGGACAACGCTTTTGTCATAGATTTTCAGCATGGAATAAAGGTCTGCTGCTGGAAGCCTACAGGAGCCCTTCCTGTTTATACCACCGGTGTGTCGGGACAGCCTGCCGGTGCCAAACCCCGGTATGGAACCCGACACACTGAGAATAGGGAACAGCTTATCCCTTTACTCAGTATACCCATCTTCTTACCTAAAGAATTGATAATGGCCGTACCTTGTCACTGTAACCTGGATATGAGCAATCTCTCTTTTAGGTGACATCATATCCACAGCTTTGAAGAACTACCTGAGACACAGCTTATCCCTAGTTTCTGGATCCCTCCAGAAGTAGTAATGTAAAGGAAAATCATGAGAGAGACTGTAAGCGAGACAACTATAGAACATGCACCACTGCAAACATTATTTTAGAGCAAGATACTTGCAAAATGTTTTGAAAATGGTGAGTTATGTGAATCAAACTGCTGTTTGCTGAGTTTGCAAGTCTGCATTCAGTCTGAGTCAACACCATTGAAAATGCAATATTCTCCAATTGCTTGTGGCTCAAGAAAGGAAAAGAAATTACTCCTAGACATAACAAGGTCTCCCAGTGAATTAGGGGGAAAATGTGGAAAGTACTAAGGAAGAAGATAGACTAATCAAGTGAAATGACCGTGAAACTAAAAGATCCATAGTATCTATCATTAATTGGTCGTGTTTCATTGGAAGCACGTGAGAGAAACCTCAGGGAAAGGGGCTTCTTTTATAGCGTAAAACCTGCCTTTCTATCCCTAGGTCAGTCCTCCCCACACAAGATTCCACAGATGCAGCAGGAGGGTCATAGGGACGTCCCACCCCAGACACGCTGCAAAGCACCTCTCCATAACCAGGACTCTTCCCCAGCTCTCATAGCCCTTCTACTCTTTGAGCCAACAGTCTTTATTTTGGGATCAATTGCCTGCCTTCAAAATCAGTCTTGATTATTTTCTCCTTCTCCCTCAGTCAAACTCTTCATTGTAGAGGGGAATGTTGTCATCTCAGTGGTATAAGTAAGCATTGGTGGGAAGAGTCCTGTGACTGGAATACTGTGATGGACAGTAACAGGATTTTCAGTAGAGGTAGGCAAGGCAGCTGAGGTGAAGGGATAGCACTCTATGTAAAGCAGGGGTTGGGGTTACAGCACTTGCAATTGGGGATGATGTGTTGAGGCTTTCTGGGTAAAGACTAGCAGAAAAACTAACAAAATAACAAAGTGGAAGCTATGCTGGGGGCCTGCTACAGGTCACCCAGCCAGGATGGTGGCAGTGATGTATGATTATTCTGTCAAGAGTTAAGGGAAAACTCTAGATCAGTTATTCTTATGGGCAAATTCAATTTCCCAGATGTACTGTTTGTAAATAAAAATGGTCTTGTGGGTGCTGTGATGATCAGTGGCTGACTTGGCCACTGTGATCATTAAATGGTTAAGTTTAAAGACTGTGGTGGTGTGCAGAAAACTGTCAGCAGAGCTACTACCATGGCTTTTGGAAGAGCAGATTTTAGACTGCTCAAGAAACTGGTTAGTAAAGTCCCCTGGAGACTGGTTTTCAAGGGCGTTGGGGTCCATAAAGGCTAATCAGTTTTAAGAGCTATCTTTGGAGAATTCAGAGCAGAAGTATGTGTAAAAATTCGAGCAAGTGAGGCAAAAGTTCAGCTTGGCTGGACAGGAATTTCTTTCTGGAACTTGGAGGAAAAATATTCGTATGGTCTTTGGAAGAAAATTTAGGCTACACAGAAGGACTACTGAAATGCTGTACAGAGAAAATTCACATGGCTAAAGCTCAGCTGGAGCTGAAGACAGACATACTGTGGTAGATGGCAGAAAGGGTCTTTAAAGTATTTGTATTTTAAGAGCAAAAAAAAAAGTTCATTGCATGAGGAGGTTGGCTGTCTCACAAACAGAGATGAAGATAAAGCAGAGACATTTCATTCCATCTTCACATCTCCCTCTAACATCAATGGAGGGCCTCGTGACCTCTGGAGCTTCAGGTGGAGGACCACAGCTGTGAGAGCTATAGAGCTCCCAGCCAGCTTTGAACTTGTACTGAATTTTCTGCTGCAGATGAATGCACAGAAGTCTATGGGGCTCAACCCCTGGGATTCATCCCAGGATACTGGAAGATATGGCTGATGGTATTGCAGGACCTCATTATTTATCAAGTCCTGTGAATCTGAAGAGATCTCAGTCAACAGGAAGCTAGCAAATATTCCTATTTTCAAGAAGGGCAACAAAGAAGACCCTGGTAATTAAAAGCCTGTCAGTTTCCACTCCATTTCTGGTGAAATTATGGAGAAGTTTATTCTGGGAGTTATTTAAAAGCACTTCAGAGGAAATGCAATTGTTGGCCAAAGCAAACATGGGTTTGTGAAGGGACAGTCATGCCTTACTAACTTAATATATATCCTTTTATGAAAAGGTTACACATCTAGCAGATTAATGAAAGGCACTGGATGTGAGGGGTTTTTATTTCAGAAAAGCTTTTGACTCTGACTCTCACTGTATCCTTCCGGACAAAGTGCCCAGCATCCACGTATACAGTACACTGCATGAACAGTTGCCTTGAAGCCTCTGGCTCAAAATTTGTAACAGACAGGGCAACATCTGGTGACCAGTCCCTACTAGTGCTCCCCAGGGCTCAATTTCAGGCCCTATTCTCTTCAATGTTTTTGTCAGTGACCTGGAAACCAGAGCTCAGTGCTCATTAAGAAGGTTTGCAGCAGTACTAAGCTAGGATGAGCAGTGGATTCCCTTGAGCATACAGTAGCCTTACAGAGAGATCTTGATAGATTAGAGTGCCAGGATTCACCAACCATATGAATTTAACAAAGATAAATGCCTGGATTCAGCTCTTGCAATGGCATAATCCTGGATGTCTGTACAGTTTTGGGGACTAGAGGCTGGAGTACAGCACTACAGAAAGGTAAGTGGGGGTTTTCCTTGACAATTAGCTCAACATGAGTCAACAATATGCCCCGGAGCCCAAAAGTGTTTTAAGTATTGCATTAAGCACACTGTATGTAACCAGTCCAAAACAGTGATTATCCCATGATATTCAGATTGGTACAGCTTCACATCAGGTGCTGGGTGCAGTTCTTGGCTTCACAATATGGGAAGGACATAAAAAATACTAAAATGTGTCCAGAGGAGGGCAACAAACATGAGAATACATGCCAGCTGAGCAAAGAAAGGAGGAAAGGAGCCCATCTGATCATGTTTTGTTCAGCTGGCACAAGAGATATTTGTCACATGGCAGAGATCATGGAGTTACACAATAATAGAAGCATCAAATGCTTGGGTTTGAAGTGTTCTTGTTATTATAAACAATCCAAAAAATACTTATTTTGCTTTCCTCATAGACTTTAAAAATGTATAAATGTGTATTACTATGTATGTATGAGCGTAAGTCATCATTGTTAGAAGTTCATCCCAACAGAGAGAGAATTCGCAAGCAGATCTATTGGTAAAGAGGGATTAATACAGGAACATAATGCTTGTCACCATCTGCAGCTGCCACTGCAGTATTAGATATTCTCTTGTCCTTGAGATTTTCTTGTCAGAATATCCTGAGGCTGCTTTCATTACTGGAAGGACTTGTTTCTCTATGACGTAGGTCAAATTCTACCCTAAAAACCCCTTGCAGTCTATTTAGACTGTGGATGAGAGAACAGATATTATTGCACTCCCACATTTAACATTGTACCAGGACAGTGTGAAAGCGTCACCAGCTTATTCCACAGTGTTGGTAAGCTGACCAGAAGCAGTCGAATGGTTTGCACAGGTCTAAAGGAAGGCAGCGCTTGAGAAAGGGCTGCTGTAGAAACTAAGACCAAATTAATTCCCCTTGCAAGCAAACTTAGAGGGAGGTCAGCTCTGGGAGCAGTTGTTAAGTAACTTAATTGCTCATTTATAAAGCCATAGCAGGAAAAAAAAAAACACAACTCAATTTTAAGTCATCAGGTGGTTTGTGGTGTTAAAGTACACTTTGAATTCCCACGAGTGACATTTAAAAGGAGTTAAAGGGCAGAGTACATATTAGTGAATTAAACTGCACAGATGGTGTAATTATGCAGAAATAACCATCAGAAACACAGGGAAGTTAGTGTTACACTTAAAATGAAATCTTAATACATGAAAATCCAGTTAAAGCAGTCAAAGAGCCTTATCTTTGCCTTATAGTGACATTATGAGGGAGAAAAGGGAAAGAGAAAAAACCACAAAATGAAATGTGATTTCAATTTCACTTGCAAAATCTAAAATATTTAAAGTGTTTATCATAAATGTATGGACTTCCTTCTCCACTACAGCAAGAGAGGGAATCAACAACTTCCATCTTTTAATTGCTGCTAGGTTACAGACATGACTCTTTCCTTGCTTTGAGGGATTCTATATGAAGACAACTGCATTTCTGGACTTACTGACAATGCCTTCAAGTTGTGTGATTTTCAACAAGCACAGGAAATTACAAGCAAGAAGCTGATTATGAATGAAAAGAAACTGAAAAGTGTAGTACTGAAGGCAAAGAAACAGCCTGGGAATGAGAGTATGCCATAATGAAAGCAGGATCACAATCTGCTTTATGCAGATTTGTAGCACAGACCGCTGCTTGAAATTTCCTGAAATCAAACAGTGGAAAGTCTGAAGTGAAGGACCAGCATCTGCCCAGCAGGCTATTAATGGTCAAGTTGTTCTTTTGAAGGATAGTGACTTGTGAGCCTATCTGAATCAGTGAAGAGAAAGATTCCCAAATATTTTATGAAACTGATCAAAAATATGATACGTGGCCAGCACAAGAATCCAGATGAAAAAAATATTTTTGATGCCAACAAGAAGGAGAAGAACACAGAACTACTCGCTCAGAGTGCTTAGGTATTTCAGTTGTTGGTTTAGAGGTTAAAAGCATTTTGTTGCATATCTGCCAGGCTTCCTCACACACCTTTTTATGAAGAAGCATCAGTCTTCTAGTACAGACAATCTTCTAGAATGACAATTCAGATTACCTCATCTTGTCAGACATTTCACATACAAAGAGCAGATGCAATGACAGAATGAAGTCCAGAAGTGAACTGTCCACCAATCAGACAGTGATATTATATATGGAAAATGGGAAGTTCTTTGACATTTAGGAAGTCATAGAAACATGACTTCATTTTCAGCACACCACCTCCTGCAGCTCCACTGCCCCTTCATGGAAGAAGTCTCATCAGATTAGCACTGTCCATTGGATACCAAGACTCCCTTTCCCTAAGGTAAAGAGAGATGCAGGGAAAATCCAGGAAGTGGCCAATCGGTCATTCATCATCTTGTGCAGCTCCCACCCAGCTGACTCAGCATTCCAACATTTGGAAGAGATTATAATGAAAGCACAAACCACCGGACCCTCAAAGCCACAGATACATTTTTCTTACCACCCAGAAAATTCATTGTGTATCTGAGGTTAATCACAGTTACCACATTGAGTTTGCACTTGTCCCAAAGCTAGTTCTTTCTTCCCAGTCAAAACAGCTCAAGCATGTAGGTTCGCTTCCCTCCATGGTCTCTGGTGTTTCAGACACACATCACTTAGTAAAGCACCCACATGTGCCAGGGTTTTTTAGTGAGGAGCAAGGAAAAGCACTTAAAGGTCACAGATTGTCACTTGAGGCTCATGATCCAGCCCTTGTTCCAGTGCCTCATGCAACAGCAGGCCTTGGAGATATCTTCAAGAGAAGCTGATAGGTTGTGCCTTTAAAAAGGTGGGAGCATCTGTGTCCCCCACAGAGATAACATCTCAAGACAAACATGCTTGCAACTTCTTGCTGTTGTGGGTATCTTTCAAATTAGGAGAGTGGCTGTCAAGTGTGCCCCACTCTCTGAAATATGCCATGTACCTGCACATCCTTTTTGAAAAAAGCCATTTTCAAGAAGTGTCAGGACCTGACCACTGGGATACTGTCCCTTGTAGAAGTTGCTTTTCAGATTTCTGAAGGATGGTTCTTACCTGCAAATGTGTTTAGGCCATCTTTAGGAAAGGCCTAAATTCACTAGTGTGAAGAAGAAAACAGGGTCAGATCAGATAAAAAGCTCACTAAATCAAATACAAAGCAAGTGCAAGAAATGTGGTCTTGATAAACAGATCATTTTGGGTCAGGATTTGAACAACAGTTTCACATGAAAATGCAATAAATGCAGCTGAAAAAGATGTGGGCATCTTCATTAAAGAGTACCTCTACCTTATTTTATTAATCTCAGCAGTGAAAAGAGCTAATCGCAAAGCTGAGTTTCACAGGAAAAAGAAGAGAAAACTCCGGTTGACAGCTGCCTCTTTTTCCAAGACTATGCCTTTCTTTGAATGCTAAATATGGGGACTTCTCTTGTGCATTCATTGACCTCATCAAACTGTCTGGATGAAAGGAAGAGAATATGATGATTAGCTACTGAATATGCTGAAATAGGAGTAAGAGTAAATTGTGTGTGAACTTAAATGGGGTTTTGACTTCTTGAGTTCCTAATTTCATTTTCATTCACACATCAGAAATACAATTTGTCCTGCTAGCTGTGGTTTCAGTAATATCAATTAGCCAGTCTCAGGGCATGTGTGATTATCAAGACACAGGCATAACCTTTGAAAGACGGAAAGGTTTTTGTCGGTTTCTTAATTCTCTTCTGTGACACAATTATCTCTGTACAAGAATATCTTTCACTATTACTGGTATTTATTAGGCACAAATCAATTTTAGCAAAAACAGAAAATTAATTTTTTTCTTAGAGTCTCAACAAAGTTAAATCAATGGCATATTAAAGGTCACACATAAAACCAGGGGGGAGAAATAATTTGGCTATTACTAGTGCAGGCACAAAGATGACAATTCCATCAGCAATTGGAATTTCCACCTGAGCCCTCGCAGAAAAAAACTACTTACTTCTCCATTTGTGGGAGACTCCCCTAAACCTTGGATCAATCTCTGCAAAAGGGTCTTTGCTGAAAAAAGGGGAGGAGAATTATCTTCAATTTGTGTTATATGCTTTGGATTTTGTGTATACACACCCTTTCTCAGGTGTGAAGAAGAACCAGTAAAGTTCGAAGCAGCATCATGAGATGAACTCCTAAATGTGAAGCAGAAACATTTTGCAAATGTGTCCCTGGAACTCATCTCACACAAGCCCAACAAAATACAAGCTTGGTAGCAAAAAACCCAAAGTCAACACAAAGTATTCAGTCTCCATAGTAGTATATGTGTCATGTCACAGCTTCTTTACTCATTACCCACTTTTACTGTTTGACAGACTTTTCCACAAGGACTGGCTCTTGAACTTTCTTCTCTTTTAGCATAAGTTCCTAGCACAGGCCCTGGACTGCTTTGTTGGGGTTCTAAACTAGAAAGACCAAGATTTGATTAATCCTGTGAAGTCTTCCATTTCTGTAAAGATTTGTTCCCTCAGGACACCCACAGCGTCTCAAAGCCTAGAAGTAGAGGACTTTAGCTCTGAATAGGTAGGTCTACATTTTGTCATACAGCAACTTTTCTCAAATAAATGGCATCTGTTTCAAGGGCAGATGCATTTCTTCTGTCCCACCTGGTGCTGGGCAGATCATCTGTTTGTGCTGATTGTTGCATGGAGTGGAGGCGACCTTTGCTTCTTATCTATGGTCCAGAGTTCTCTGTCTTCCTTCACTTCTGTGGCAATTACTTGATCCTCCAGAAACACTACCCAGCACAGTTAAAGACTCGAAGACTGAACCAGAAATGTGACTGCTTCTTGGGAGAATAAAATTATTGTTCTAGTCAGCAAGTCATCATCCAGACAGGTTGGCTTCCCATGCAACCCATGCCTTACTTCTGTACACTCAAGCAAACCCATTTCTGTGGGTTGTTGTTCTTGTTCTTGTTCTTGTTCCTCTGCCAGAATGTCCTGAATGATACCCTTCTATTGTCCTTCCTCACCTGGAATTAATCTTGCCTGCATTTCTTGTAAAGTCTTGAAAGAGACGCTGTTCTGACACTGTTCTGGAAGCCATAAAACAGGAGATTGTAGTCCCAGGAGTCACAGGAATGATTTGCTCAAAACCAGGATGCAAGAAATTCACATGAAAGCAGGGCTTTGTTTTTGTTTTAAGGCACTCTGAGTAAGCCTGGCAAACTGCCTCAAAAACATCTACCCACAGAATGCTGCTTTTCCCACTCTTTTGAGTGACTCCCGAAGTCCAGTCAGGATTTCCACCTGTGATTGCTCTAATTTGTGCCAGGACTCTCAACTCCAGCAAGCATTCACATTTCCCAGCCACTGGCTTCAAGATTTGAGGGAGCGTTTGTTGAATGGTCCATGTGTTATGCAGTTGCTGTCCTCATGCACCAATTTAATTAAGACAGATCCCAAGAAAGTTTAATGTATCATGAAATCTTCAAATGTGCTGGGCCTGGGCTGTATCGCAGATGTTCCTCTGAGATCTGGAAAGAGAAGAGTCAAAATTTGTAGTCTGTCTTGGGAGTTAAGACCTGGAATTAAAGTCATCTTTACCTTCTCTACTGCAGTACTGACAGACCCACAAAATTGGTAATGCTATCGCACATTAAGACTTTTCCACGTTCATATGGACTTGCAGCCAGCAGAAGGACAGCTGATAAGGAGCAAATAATTAATTAAAGGCAGCAAATGAAAATCTAGAAGTCTGTGAAATTTGGTCACTGAATATTGATAAAAGGTGTTCTCTAATCCGCTAAGACTTTAAGTTAGATGCAGGAGTTATTTCCTCCTGTCATATACAACTTAAAGAAGGTTTAGATTTCAAATAATTGCTGATTGTTATATTTCAATCTTGATTAATTCATAACCCTCTTCTCTCTCTAGAGAATCCCAGTCAGAATTGAAACACTAATTTGAGAAAATAAACCCACATTACTATACATGTGGCTTTCTAAAATTTTCAAGAAAAGTGAGGAAGAAGGGTAAACATTCTGATGACACAACTTCTAAGAGAGAAAAAGAGTGTTTTTCACAACCTACCGGGTGAGGAGAGTGCAGGAAAGAGCTCACATTAAGCATCTCACCTAATTATTTTCTTTATTTTGTTTACAGCCAGTCACATCCAATGAATCTAATTTCAGACACTTTCAAAGGTCTAGCAAAAATTAGGAAATACCAGAAAGTCAAACACAAGTGTAAATTTAGGGACAATGAACTTGTGCTTACAGTCTGAGGTACCTTACATGCTGACACTAATGCTCTGTCAGAGAAAGTGAACATGGAGACAATTATGGTCCTACGTTTTTGACCTGGTATGGTACAAACAGAAAGCTGTATCATGTCTTTTGTCATGCTAGAATCTTTACAAACAGCTGCATTAATTAGTGTCATAGATAAATATCTAACAAAAAGTTCTCCTACCAGTAGAAGAACATCTGTATTTTCATAAATTTTTCATAAAACGACTGGTGCAAGATTCAGCTCATACATACATACACATATACCTTTTGTGCCTTCCAGATCCTAAGGAGTGTTAGGCAGTAAAGAATTCAATCACTAGAGGCATAGCTGGGCATCTTTTGTGTGGCAGTCTTAGAACAGTTGTGTTTGTTGCTTGACAAGAGACCCAAGTGAACAGTTGATGTGTTTAGTCAAAACCAAAAGGAAAGATAATGCTTTTAAAGGTTTAACATTTTTATGGCACCATTGTTTCTCTGTTGTCTTCATATTCAAGCTTCCTCTTTATAAGAATGGATTTTAGTGGGTTAAAAAAACCATTCTTGAGGGAGAGAAGATGGGAGGAAATGATCTTGAGTGACAGAACTAGAAAGTTTGCAAAACGGGTATGTTTAGGAGCTAAGTCCAAATATAAAGGCTGAAGCAAGAGCTGCTGAAGTCAGCGGAAACATTGCACTGAGCCTGTTCAAACACTGCACTAGGAGGAACACATTCACTCAAAAGGTAGTTGTCTGGAGCTGGACAAAAAGAGCTTGGTTTAAGATACAAGAAGAAAAAAATATGACTTTTATGACATTATTATCCTTCATAGGAGCATTACTGTTTAAGATGCAAGGAAAAAAATACCACCCCTTCAAAGTACAGACAGCTCAATTCAGAAACAAAGAACTTATGACTCATCATTTTTGAGACTAATGATACCAGATACATTGGAAGTTTCTAACCTGTGAACAGGATGCAGATTCAATTTTTCCAAGAGTATAATCATTTTGCTAAACTCCAAGACTTCTTTTCCCCTGATACAGAAAAGAAAAGCAGTTATTAGGAGAGTCATAGCAGGTTCTTGGTAGCTACCTAGAGATGGGAAACTACATAGAAGTGAGAAAAGTGGACATTGCCCAACAGTATAAGAACCCACTGGAAAGACTAAATCCCCATTACTTACATCAGTGCCTTTGACAGGCAGCTTTATTGTGCCTGATGAACAGTTTTTGCTACCAGTTGCGGTTGGCTTGGTGTCTTGGTCTGGAGGCACTAGCTTAGCACAGAGAAAAATTGGAGAAGAATAGAATGGTTCATCTTCTAAATTCTGTCCTTGGAAACAAGACAGCCTTTGTTTATTTCTTCTTCTTCAGTGAGAATCTCTTGTGAATGTCCTAGGCAAAAAGGTGCTTTTCAATGGACCCTAGTAGTCTGAAAAGCTGTCAGACTTGCAGTGCTGGATTGCTCTGTTGCAAATCTGACTCAGGTGACTTAGAGATCTAGCTATTTCTAGATCCCAACATCTGAATTAACTTTAAATGTGTCTGGCAGCCCAGATGATTGACTGTGACCTGGCTCACACTGTGAAAGTGCATGTAGACAGTGTGCAGGATGGCATCTATCTACTTGATTTGTAGTGGTGGTAACTGGCTGATAACACACATCCAAGTAGTCATATGCATCAGCACAGATTCTGACTATCTGTTGCCTCCTTAGAGATGGATACTTACGATAAGCCAACTCTGTGCAATACAAAGTAAAGCCCATAGCTCTGACCAAAGCTGGGATGCCCTTCTGATGCAGTGCTTGAGTCCTGGAAGAAGGAATGCACTGCCTGCAGTTCTGGAGGACTCAACCTATCAAATCTCTGAAGAGAAAGGCACAAGAGCCACTCGTTGTCACTCTGTTGCTCACATGTTCAACTCAGGCTAGAAAAAGATCTGCTAGCTTAAGAATGCTATTAACCCTTCACTTATTGTTGTTTGACTTAATTAAATGGCTCTGAGTAGTAACTGCCTGGGGAATTAAGGTGAATGTGTTTTTAACATGAATGCAAAAAAAAAAGTCCAGTAATATGTGTTGGAAAAGGTATTAAAAACATAATTTACTGTCTTTTCTGGGGAACAAGCCTGACTTCATTGCTCTAGACTTAATGGTAGAAGACTTGTAACTTGGGAAGACAGCACTGACATGTAATTTGGAAAGGGACAGAATTTATTAGCTTTAGTTACACCGTTCCTGTTCAGTATGGTCCAAACCAGACTGAACCATAGGTAATATCATCAATGGCATTGCTGCTGGATTAGGAATCCTGCCCCTCTCCAGACGTCTTTGATTTGTTTGATTGGCCTTTTCTTGAGATGTGATTCTGGTCACCAGAACACCAGTATATCAGCACCATAGCTCTAGATGTGCCCCCAAAATCTCTTTGCTGTCCAATGAGGTCAGCACTGTTAATTCAGCAGTTCTGTACTGAGCATTATCCTACAATGTGTCTACATGAGCTCATACGGTGTGACAGAAGCACTATTAATCATTTAGACAGTCTGAAACAGACTGTAATTCATCAGTAGACCTGCATAAGAATAACTTTATTTACAGTCCATTGCTAATCCTTCAGGATTCCTTTTATCAAGAATCTGCCTAGTATAAATATTTATAGCTGAGCTAATTTCTTTAAAATCAGAATTTGTAGTGGAAATGGTCACAGAACTGTATCTCTAATGATGTAGCAGGCATCACTGTAACATTCTTTCAAATAAAATTCAAATCTAAAACTGATTGCAAAAAAAAAAGTAATAATTGCTGTTTCTTTTTGCCCTTATGAATGTAGCCTGTACTCACAAGAAGATTTTCGATGCAGTCATCGCATAAGGATGACAGACACAGCTGTCACTAGGTAGACATTTCAAAGAAAATCTTTGAGAACTTCTTGTCATGCAGTCAGGGAAAAAAGAATTCTAATTCCATGAGTATGACAGTTTCTTCATCGCTTTTAATTCTTTGACCTCCTTCATTTTTGTCCACAGTTTTAGGAGTCTTCTTGATGTATCAGTTAGTGGTGTCGCACCTTCATCTTCTGTTAAATGCCTGGCCTAGCAGAGAAAAGTACAGCTAAAGGAAAAAATCCAGCCTGACAAGAGCAGGTGATATTGGGGCCGGGGCAGGGCGGGGGGAGGTATTTATTTCTGAGCTATGATAGAGTGAATGGGATTTATTTGGAACTTTCACTCATAAAAAATGTTTCATCTTAGAGTTGCATCAAAGTTCAGTGGGAGAAGGGGTTCATGCTGTCATCCTAACACAAGTGAATGAATTCGTCTTCTGGAGCTACACAAACACCTCTGGTGGACACTTGCCTTTTCTAGAGAGCTGAAGTCTGTCACAGTAGGAGGGCATCCAACATGCTACCAGCATGCTACCAGGAGCTGCTGACTTGTCAGAAGTGCCTGTGCCCAGTTGGCCTGCTGTTCTGGGCTTAGTCACCTTCATCTGCAAGCCACTGTTTCCACAAGAGGGATCATCTCCCTCCCTTTTGTCTCCTTAGCATTACAGGTATCCAAATGGTTACAAGCAAGGATTCTCATGTGCCTCCTCCATTCAGCGTACACAGCACACGCACACACACGAACCCCATTTCCTGCATTGTTCCTTGTGGGGACAGGGAGTGCGGTCTCCTGAGGAAGTAGTGGTTTGGTAGGTATGGTTTGGCCTTAGGGATTTAGATCACATGTGCAGGACATGACTATTCTGAGGGATAGATCTTTTAAATATTTTTCAACTGAGTAATTTAACTTTCCCATTGAAGCCCACTTAAGTATGAAGCTGTAATCAAGATTCAATACTCATGAAATTAAAAGATTTATGCCCTTCTCAAATTATTGTGCTACAGAAATATTGAAAAGAGCTACAAGAGTGTTGTGACTGCTTGTTTCCCGTTGTGAAATCATGAGAGTTGGTTTTATGTAAGACATTCCTCTGAAAGATATGTAGCTAACGTGCTCTCCAGCCAGACTTTCACCATCCTTTCACCATTCCATCCCAGTACCCCACTATCTATTGCAGAATGATTTTCTCAGATCTAGATTTCTCTTCTTGAAACTTGATCCATTCTTCATAATTTCTAAGAATTCATAATATTTCAAATGGTATTCCTATGATTTTGGGCAAGCTTTCTTGAATAACTTCAATGAGGAACAATAGAAGACTTTGGCCCCAAGACAATTTAGTTATTCCACTTGGACTGGGTCAGCATAATAGAGCAGCATCTTCTGGATGAGGAAGTAGGACATAATGCTATAAGCACATATCAGCCTTGTTTTATATTTCTCAGAGAATCATAAAAGCACAGAATGCTTTGGGTTGGAAGGGGACCTTGAGATTATTTAGTCCCAAAACCTCTGCCATGGCTAGACCAAGTTGCTCAGAGCCCCATCCAACCTGGCCTTGAACACTTCCAGGGATGGGGCATCTACAGCTTCACCTGTCCCAGCATTTCACCATCCTCACAGTAAAGAATTTCTTCTTCATATCTAATCGAAAACTGCTTTTTCAATTTAAACCCATTTCCCCTTGTCCTGTCACTATGTGACCTTTCTAAATAATCCCTCTCCATCTTTTTTTTTAAGTTCTCTTCAGGGACTAGAAGGCCACAGTAAGGTCATCCCAAAGCTTTCTCTTTTCCAGGCTGAACGGTCCCAATTTTCTCAGCTTTTCTTTATAGGAGAGGTGCTCCATTCCTCTGATCCTCTTGGTGTCCCTCCTCTAGACTCACTCCAACAGGTCCATGTCCTTCCTGTGCTGGGACCCCAGAGCTGGATGCAGTGTTCCAGGTGGGATCCCACCAGAGCAGAGCAGAAGAGCAGAATCCCCTCCCTCGGCCTGCTGGCCATGCTGGTTTCTAAAACAGTTGCTAGCTTTTGAAATACATGTTTGGGGTCTTTTTTTCAATTTTATTGAATTGCTGGTAATCAGAAAGCTATGGCAGTTACATAACATATGGAGAGAAAACTTTCATTTTATTTAGCAAGCAATGATACATCGTTTTCTTAACACAAAACAGGTTTTTACTTTTGCTATTAGGTCAAGTTATGCTTCAACAGAAAGTGGAATTAATTAGAAGTCTGTAGTACATTTTTAAAAATCTGTTTTTATTATTATTATCTGTTTTAAGTGTAATACACATACAGGGGAAAAAAAATCAGAACAGGTTTTTCATCCTGAAACTGATTTTTTAAACAAAATTTACACAACCATTGAGCGAATGGGTTTAATAGCCTAGAGGTTATCACTGGATTTCAAGATCTCAAAATAAGTTTCCACTCATATTACACAGGAAAAAATACATTCTGCTTCTCCTTCTCCCAGCTGCATCCAGTTTCCTCAACTCCCAGTAAACCAGTCACAGAAACAATTTTGGTATATAAAGGAAAACCACAAGGACATTTTTGCTGCAGTATGTGCATGGCCATCAGGCTGACTCTGCCTTCCTGCACCAGCATGGCCAGGTTTTTCAATACAGCCTTTCACAGGTCACATTTAGCCAGTGTTCTGTTCCTGAAAATGCACAATAGAGATAAATTACTTGACCAAATATTATCAAGTGTAGTTACCGTCAGTATTTATTATATTATGAAATTTATATCTTTTGAATGGGTTTTCTACATTTGTATTCATTATTTGCCTTTAAATTGCTGAGAAAAATTGCATTCATTTGGAGCTATAAAGAAATACAGCAGCCTGAGAATGACGACAGGGTTCTCTTCAGGCAGGGATATCCATCTTTCTCTGCAGAAACAGAAATTAGGGGGAGCAGCAGACCTTTGTAAGTCACAGCCAGTAGATGAGGTATCCAAAAAAAAACCCCTGTACAGTCGTAGATCATTTTTTTTCTACCTTTGTTTTCCTCAGTAGTTGTCATATATGAATATGCAATTTTGGAAAACTTTTAACTACCAGAATCAGAATCTATGGAATTGTTTAGAAATTCCTCTCTGGATTCACACTTTTTCTTGTGGCCATTTTCCCATGGAGTCTTTCCTCATTCCACCAATACCATCTACATGTCTCTTTCAGGATGTCTCAGTGCTTTGGCAAGAGAAGCACAGCTGTTTCCCACTTCCAAGTGACCTTGTAAGAACCATTATCTAGTCATGCAAGAGAGAAGATAAAAGAGCATCTGAACAGCCTTAGGGTTTCTTGACACAAAAGGCCAAAAATATATGCACTTATTTTTCTAAATATCTGCATTTCCAGACTTGTTAACATGACTGTGCATTTCAGGAAAAAATCACCTTCAGCTACAGGACCCCTCTATATCCTGCATTTCTTTAGCACCCCAGAAGAGGAGCTAGTTCCAGAAAGGTACAAGATCTGGGTGCATAGGGCTTACTGGATGTTCTGTAAAGGGTCTAAGTTCATGCCTACCACACCAAGTCCGGGTATGAACCATATGTTTCCCCATGCAGAAACGGAACTGTTACACAACCATACAAAGTTTGCCAGCTTTGTCTCTTTGCAAGATTGTCACATCACAGCCAAAGCAGAATGTACTGCCTTTCAGTTCTGGTGGTACTACTTAAGAAGCAAGATCAAGTTCACTGGGTTCTCTAGGCCTGTGCTACACCTTTACATTTCTTCTTGTAAATGTCCTGAGAGATGATAGACTACTAAAAATAAACTTTCTCCAAAGGTCTTTAACCTCAGAATGCCCAGAAAGTGTGAGTTATATTCAGTGTGGAAAAGCCAGACTAGTACTGCTGTCTGTGCTACATAAAGGACATCCTAAGGCCCTTGATAATGAGCAGGGTAGAACAAAGCCCTCTTCTCCCACAAGGCAGCCAGTGTGCAACCTTCAGCTCACACTTCATCACTGTCTTGGGTACATCCAACATAAAACACTGGTCTGAAAAAAAGACTAGCCGCAAATACAAAAGACAGTGTGGCCTAGAATAACCTATGAGCATGTTGCTACAAAAGACAGTACTTTAGTCAGGTCTGCTTAACATTTAGGGCATGCAGTGTCTCTGCTAGATAGTGTACAAACCTTCAGAACAAGAAAACATGTAGTCAGGACCTAAGAAAACAGGAAATCAGAGCACATCCTGGCAATAGAAATTGGTCTTCAAGACCAGGTTTGGTCTTGTGCTTCTGTTCAAAGGCAAAATATGAACACATACATATACAAACACACACACATGCATAAATACAGGTTCAAAAAGACATAGAGGCTTATCTGACAGGAAAGATAAAAGTGAAAGTATAAGGAAGAAGAGGGAGGGAGGAAGAAGAAGGAAGTGGAAGGAGAAGTAGAATGAGAGACACACATGGAGTTACACAAGGACAACACACCACACATAGATTACTTTCTCTTTGTAGAAAACTTCAGTTGACAGGGTCTTACTTTTTGAGAGAATTGCTTTGAGTCTTCCTTTGCAATTGTCTCGAACTCCAGGTGTACAGGAATTTCTCTTCTCAAGGAAGTTAGGAAGGGAGACAAAGTGCTGCATTATCCTTAGAGAACCAACACTACTCTCCCATAATGTAGATGAAGACAGTTCAGCAGATGTTCAACAGGCATTCAGAAAAATACTGTTGTTCTTACTGCAGTACTGGAGACTGATATATTAAATTATATGGAAGTCCTTTCTGGGCAACTCTGAATTCTCCTGGATTGCATCCTAAAAGAAAGAAAGCAAAACATCAATATATTGAGCTAAAAATTCTGGTTTGTTTTGGCGTGAGTCAGAGGTTTTCTGCAACAGTGACTTTCCCCATAAATAAATAATTCTGGTTCAGTTCCATTACTGAGAAGATACCTAGCAGGTTCAAAGCATCACAGAGATCCATGCATAGCAAGTGTGTTGAATTTCTGTGAAACAAACATCATCTCCTTATGATATGGTTAGTACTCATTGCACCAGAGATTGACTTCATGGTTTAGAAGGTAGAATGAAGAATCATAAGGACATTTTTACTGCAAGCAAAATCTTAAGTACAAAGATGATGAATAAATGAGTGTTTTTTCAAAAACAAAAAAAACAAACAAACAAAAAAACCCCACAAAAATAAACTAACAAAAAACCACAGCAACAACACAGAAGAACCCACCCTATAATCACTTGGTAGCAGGAATTGTTTTTTGTGAAATATTTCTGGAGATTTCAAAAAAGGGAAAGAGATTATTTATTCTTTCATTTTAGACAAGGACACGTCAAATTTTTACTTTCAACTCCTGAAAAACATTTTACAAGAGATTTAGGAAGATTAAATTCCTTGCAGATTACATTTAACATATATGCCAGCTCTGACAGTGACTTTGCTCTCTGCACTGGCTCACATTTATGTCAAGAAGCAATTTCCAAGGTCTTCCACTACTGTGAGAAATTCAGTGCTAATTAATGCCTTTTAAAAGCATAGTAGGTTTTCTGGTTTTCAATTTCAACTTTAAAAACACAGGAAAATTTTCTGTGGTGACAAATCTATCCTGACACGAGGTCACAACTCTTCTGGAGGCATTACTAATGATCTGGAAGCCCACCACATTTTATGTATTACACAGCCTGATAGAGATATTTTAAAATTTCTGGTTAGACAGATAGAATGCATTTGAGCTCTTAATTTTATGACACATTAATAAACACTGTAAGAGGGTGATATATATACTGCGGGATATACTCAGGGCTCTTTCCATCAAGGAAGGTGAAAAAAACCCAGTGCAATTATTCAGAAAGCACTATTTTCCTATCAACTGTCTTTCAAAAAAAAAAAAAGTTGTCTCTTACACCAGGTTCTGAGCAACACAAAAATGTTCTGACTTGCTTCAGCAAGCCAAATTTTTTCTGTCTGAGCCAGTTCTGCTTGCTCTATCTGTTTTTTTATGAGTATGGCAATTCTTCAGACTTTTAGTTTGCTTTTTACTCTGCTCTGTCTCTCTAACACAGTCTTATTTGGATTGCCCACCTGTATTACAGATACCTTACTCTGAGGAAAGGGCATTACTTATCTTGGGAACTTTATTTGTATAATTGCAGAATGTGGTGTTTTGGCAGCATTGCACAGAGAGGAGTCTGACAGTATGAGTTCTCTGTTCAAATCAAATCCAAATATTTCATCAATTCTAAAATGAAATGCTGAGAATCTTCTTTTTAAGCAGAATCAAAATATTTTGACCCATCACTTTCATTTGCTGTAGAATAATATTTCACAACACGGACATTTTTCACAGGTTTGCCATTGACACAGAAGTGTAGCCTGGTAGAGATTTCTAGCACTTTCCAGTACTCTCCCTTTGCTTAAAGCAGGGTCAACTAGATAAGCTTGCTAAGGGACTTCTACAGTAAAAGGTTGGATATCTTCAAGCATCTCCCCAGCTCTCTTGTGGGCTGTACAACTGTTAAGGGAAAGAAGTTTTTCCACATCTCGGAGGAGGATTTCCTGTATATTTATGACCATCACCTTTTATTTTCTCACCATCCAGAAGAAGTCTGTCCCCATCTTTTCTCTATTTTTCCTGTGAGAATGGATCACACCCCACCATACACCACCCTGGCACAACTGGTAGCATGCAAATGTGACTGTAAACTGCGTGAGAACATGACACACTCAAAATTGCCTGAAATGGCTTGTGTCCCAGCTGATAGTGTTGAAGAGGAGGATGACCATCAGACAGATCAAACCATAACCAGGAGATTACCAAGCAACTGTTGAAGACAGGGAGAGTCAAATAGAAAAGTAGAAAAGGAGCATGAAATTGTGGTGATGGGGAGCGAGGCCAGAGCAGCAGTCAGGCCAAGTTTGGCATTGCATTTGACACTGCTGGTGTCACACCCTCCATCACAGATGAAGGCATCTCTACAGCCTGGAAGACCTCCCTCCCCACTGCCAACAGCAGCACTCCAGCTGGCTGGGGCTCGATGGCATGCAATCCTAGCCCTGGGTACGCACAGAGACCATACGGCACCTTTCCCACTAGAGCAGGATTTATGGACTTTATGGAGCAGCCTAAGCACTCCTGAAGATTACATGTCTGTATCTCCTACAGCACAGAGGGGAGCTATGGTAGGAGAATCACATTACCAGGAAAGAGAAATGCATGAAACTCATGTGCTCAAATTGCAGGAGGGAACTGCACGTAACTGTGTGAATGTGGAGGAGGTGAGGGCTTTTGGAGGTTCTTATTTTGGAGGCTGGAAAATGTTTATTCACATTGAGTAGTTTATCTGTTGTAATGCTGATAAGAGTATCATACACTCACAGGATGGCTGAGGTTGAAAGGGACCTCTGGAGGTCATCTGGTCCAATTCCTTCTCCTCAGGCAGGGCCAGGTAGAGTCAATTGCCCAGGACCATGTGAAGAAGCTTTTGAAGATTTCCAAGGAGGCAGAACGCACAGTCATTCTATGTGACCTCTGCCAATGTTGTATCACCCCTACAGAGAAAAAGTATTTCCTGGTATTCAGGAGAGCCTGCTGTGTTTCATTTAGTACCCACTGCCTCTCACTGAGCAACTGAAAAGAGCTTGGCTTCACTTCTTTTCAGCCTCCCTTCAGGTCTCTGCATGCATTGGTAAGATTCTCTCCTGAACCATGTCTTGTCCAAGCTGAACAGTCCCAGCTTTTTAAATCTTTCCTCAAACAAGAAATGCCCCAGGCCCTTAATGCCATAGTGGCACTTCACTGGACCCCTCCCCCCAATATGTCCATGTCTCTCTTGTACTGGTGATTCCACTGGAACCCATTTCCAGCACTGGTGTAGTCTCAACAGTGCTGAGCCAGCTTCCTCAGTACTTGCAGGTCTATCAGATAAGGACTCATGGATTTCTCTATGTCCAGTTTGTATAAGTATTCCCTGACATGATTACCTTTTCACATGTGTTCTTTCCTCCAGACTTTGCCTGGTCTCTAGGCCCTGGGATTCCAGAAGGCCAGTCTTGCCAGTAAAGTCTGAGGAAAAGAGGGCATTAAGTACTCAAGTTTTGCAATGTCCAATCTTAGCAGGACTCCCACTTCATTCAGCATGAGGCCCACATTTTTACTGGCCTTCCTTTTGTCACTATGTACTTACAAAAGCCTTTACAGAAGCTCCAGTCTGGATTCTGAATGTATCATTCCCTCATTAATTATGTGTACTTAATAAATCAATAAACCACTTGGATTTTCTTTGATTAAAACTAAGAGATTTGACTGGTTTTCCATTGAGATATCTGTCCAGGTTGATGTAGAGACAATACGAGCTCCCCTTCACATCCCCATTCACAGGCTGACCAAGAGCTTTTCTTTTTCTTCAGACATCTCTCTAAAAGATGTCTGTCTAAAAGACTGTCCTACTCTCAGTCCCCTCCACTGACTTGCAACGGAAATTATGAGACATCTTCCTATTTTTCTGCTGTTTGCCAGATAGTATTTACTAATGGATCTCTGCCCCTACACCTGGAACTGCATATTACCAGTTCTCCATATGATGTGCACACAGTGTTAACTCCTGGGAATATGCAACTGCTAGCAGAGTGCATAGCAATCCTGAGTACTTCAGTATCTGCTGATTACTTTTGCCACTCTGTAGGAAGTGGTGCACTTAGTGTGTCTCATCTCAAAGAGGCAATTTTATTCTTCATAAGGTTGAAGGTTTGAAGTGCATTTTACTCTGTCAGTATGAGGGTTATGACAGACATTTGCACCAAATGGGAACAAGCACATAAAAAGCACACAAAAGACATACAGATTATAAAGAAGGTATTTTAACTTTTTAAATGCTTTGTCCTAAGTTTATTTCTGTATCATCATTAGACAGGCTTCGATTTCTCCTCCAGGAAGCAGGAATTTTAGGAATCACAAAGATTCACTGTCAGATTTCTGCCAGTCCATGATAACTAATCCTTCTTATTTTCAACTCCTTGTAAACTTTTAACTTTGTGGTGACAGATATGGGATGGCACTCAGCAATCCATACAGTTCAACTTTTCCCTCTTTTTGTTGTTAAAGTTTCTTAATTAGTGAGCTCACAGCATGCTCACAGTCACTCTTCTTCTCCAGCTATAGCTGTTTGCTGGTTAATCTTGAAAGAACCTCTGAGGACACATGATTTAAGGCAAAGAAACAAAACAATCTCTAAGTCACCTGACTTAACTCACAGACATTCTGTGGGCACTCTTTAGAGAGCTCTCTGAAAGGAAACCATGGCGACCTCAGGAAAGGAGTCCTTTCAAAGTGTCATACCTTCTGCTTTATACGCTTTATATTTTCTATATGACTTTGTTGCATTCTTGTGAAGGTGGAGAGCTAGAAGTTGAATCACGGAAATTCCTATAAAAAGAGTGTTTACAAGTGCTGACTGTTTCTGCCTAAATATGAGTTAGACAGTTCGAAATGTGAGGAGCTGTCAGCCAAGTCAGATGAGGCTACTGAAGTAGGTGTACAAGCAGTCCTGTAAACCACTGAGTACAGGTGTAAGCTCAACACTAAAAGGACCAGTTCTGATACAAAAATGATGGTAAGATCTTTGAAATCAAGGTCTTTATTTTAGACTTGGTACATCTGATAAGTCAACCTATGCTGCTTTGTTTATTTCAGCTTTGTTCTATCTAACAAAATATATTAAAAAAATGCTTCTCAGAGCTATCCAAAGAGTCAAAAACAGGCACAATTTTCCTGATTTCAAGGGTTTTTTTCCAAAACATCAGTGACACTTGTCATTGGGCAGTATTTAATCAGTTCATGCCAGAAGAAAGGAATTTCTTATTGGCAAGGGGAAATTAGGCTGGAAGCCATTCTTTGTGGAAAATACTCTTTGAAGGCTTCAACAAAAATGTGTGAAACTGCACAAAAAATTAGAAAGTGAAAGAGAACAGAAACTGCAGGAGCAGCACTTACTGTCATAATGAAACTAAAAATACTCATTGTTCATAATCCAACGGCCATTATTCTTAATCTCAAAGCAATGAGACTTTCCTATGAGCAATCTGGGATAGAGTGATGACATTGACATCACAGCTATCAGGTGGAACCTGATCCAGTACTACAAGGACAGAAGTAAACAGGAAATAATATTTTTGAAAAATATTGTGCAGTCTTTGCCCTGACACAAGACAGGCTGGGATACTGATCTAGCTGAACAAGTCCATGCAGTTGTTCCATATCAACCACAAGCAATCTAGATAAAAGAAAATCTTAGAAAGCAGCTATAGGAAAATGTCAAAGATCCTTCAGACGAGGCATCACTCAGGAACATGTTGAGTCTTTCACTGTGAATGATAAGCTCTCATAAACTACTCTCAGAAAGATAGAATGGGAAACTGCAGTGAATGAGCAAAAGTTCAAAGGAGGATGAAATCTGTCTCTCTCATTGCCTAAAGCCACTGTCCAGTGTCTCATGGGAAATATCCTTGAAATTATTTTTATTCCTATAAGAAGTCTTGATCTGTTAAAATCACAAAGGAAAATATTCCGTAGTTTTAATTAAGCCAATTTTCTTTCACACTTCCTCACAAATGACTTAACACAGTTTGGCATCTAAGCAGGCTGCTCTGATGCTGTCCTTCAGATCATTTAAGCCACTAGCTGGACAAGGCAAAAAGGGCAAAAGCACCATGTGAGGAGGGCTGGTGTATTCTGTTTGCCTTTGTAACAGCTGCACCTACATGTGCCATTAGAACTTGCCTAATACATATGCTCTGTCTTCTAAGGGCAAAACAAAAGGCACAGGCAGATGCAGCTGAAAGGCATGGAAAGTTTGAAACTGAACTGCTCAGAGTGAACAGCAGTCTGGGTCCTCTGGTATAGAGCTAGAGGTGTCTGCCTTCTTAAAGCCAAGGAGAACATATTCTTATCATGTGGTTCATGCAGGGATCTGAATTAGAAGTGGAAAGGATATTAAATTCTATGTAAAATCTAGAGTTTCCTCATGAGAAAAAAGCAGCAACTGCTTAAAAAAGGCTAATAACAGGCTAGAGGAAAAATACCACCTGTTCCTTAAGTCAGCAATAGTCCTGGCAGCTGCACAGACATAGGCATGATGGAAGTTAAAAAGGGTTCCCAAAGACATGTTGCTGTTCAGCAGAGTTCATGTGGTTTTTGCGAGAAGTAGTAATGCAGATCCTTCCCTTAGCAAGCAGCTTGGGATCCCAGCTTACATCCTGGCAGAGAGAAAATAGGAAGAGCTCTGAAGGATGTTAGTGGTGACACATCTCATCAGTCATCCAGCTTGGCAAGCAGAAACACAGCTTCACCATACACCAGCTATTTCCCCTGTTCAGAGCTTTCTGTGGATGACTGGATTTCTGCTGTTTCTTTTGCCTTCTGATTCCCAACCAAGACACTCCTCTAGTAATTTGGTACAGACTTTCTTACTGTTCTCTGGTCATTCTGCACTGGAATTACCATTGGCCAGTCCTTTTCATTAACTCTTGTAAGATAGCACTTCCAGTTTTGCAGACCTTGCGCACTCCTGGAAAACACAACCTAGCCCATAAAGAGAGATCTTTGCAGATGTAGCTGAAAAGTTAATAGGTTATGTTTGCAGCAGGCTGCCTAAAATCCCACTTCATTTGGGGTCTTGGTGGCCTGCTTTCTATTCCAAGTTTTCTCTTGCATAGTTGACTATACTTTCTCCTCCTACCCCTATGCTTTTCTGGCTCACTGTAATCCCCAAGACACCTCTCCTGCTTGCCTTTTTTTTTTTTCCCACCATCACACCCAAATGATATGTGTTTTAAATACCACTGATTCATGGAAATGCTTGTAGGTGCTGGAGTTATCACTGTCTGAAAGGTTATGGACAAAGCATGTTAGAAAGGCCAAAAGAGAGGCTTAGCACCTCAAATCTAGGTTTTCCTCTGCAGAATGCACACTTCCCCTAACCCAGTTCAGTCATATGCTTCTAGCAAATCACCTCTTCTGTACAGCATAAGGGTAGGAAAGCAGTGACAGTCAGCAGAGTGTCCTCTCAGCAGCAGAGCTGTGGTTACATCCTGTGAAGGACAAGCAAAGGGACACAGAAAAGAACAAGTGGGCTGAAGTTTGGCAGGAAAATCTCCAAGCAAATGATTTTGAATGACCAAAGCACTAGAAGCAAAAATATGACATGCAGACATGTGATTTCAGGGAGAAGAATAAATAATCTTGAATGAAAATCTGAAAAAAAAAAAAAAAGCCTTTGTATTAGTTCAATGTGTTTGTTTTGAGCACTTTGAAACTAAGAATCTTACATTTCCAGCTGGGACCTTTTTTACTGCAGAATCTTCTGCTACATTTCTCAAAGGTCAAAACTTAAGCTTAACTCACTTTTTTTGCAGTGGGTTCTGTATTTTGGGGAGGACAGAAAGAGTCTGTCATGAAAAGCATTAATTGATTATGGGTGATTGAACAGTAAGTACAATTCATAGTAACGTAATGAAGCACAAAGAGAGGGATATCTCTCTAATTCTCAAGTTTTAATATTTTTGATCTGTTTTTCTACAGAAATCAAAAAAAATATATTATTTTTCCCCTATCAAAAAGGCCTCAGAATTAGCTCATTTCAAGCACCGATAACAAAGACAAACCATACCCAGGAAGAAGAATTACAATGAATATGTGTTTTCTAAAGCACTGAAGATAGCACAATGGGAAGAAGACTATGAAATAATTGGGGATTTCCTCTAGGTCCACAGCAGGGTTATCTTACCACATGGAACAACCAAAACCAGAAAATTCTTTTATGACACCTGGTCTTTCTACCTGACGGGACAAATGTTAGGAACATCACAGAGAGAGATGATATATTTTTAAAAAATGAGAAAAATTTTTGACCCCTCATTATCAATTCTACAAATGTCACAATTATATTTATTATCTTTATCTGAAACCAAAATCTTTTGGGCCTTTTTTTAGTCCTGTATCCTTAAATTTTGTCTGTTCCTTTCTGTGTTAAAAAAAATGAAATATGAGACCAAAATTGGTAACATAATTCTGAGAAGCAACTTCCACATGCCTATACAGTTTTCAGCCTACTGTCAGTTCCATTTGATGTGAAGGTCTGAGTAATGATGGAAATGCTGACAGATCTCACTGTTTCCACTGCATTCTTTCTTTGCACTACACCCAAACCAAACCTGACGGAAAGTTGCCTTTTTTCAGCTGATTGTTTTGGAGGAAAGAGAAGCACATCTCTTTCTTGTACTTTGAATAAGGAAATATCATAATACCACTGTTCCTGACTAGATGAAGACTGTTCCCTGCTTTATTGCAGTAGCAACTATCCACGAGCTATGAAAATCTGTGCACTATATAGGCTGTGAAAGAGCCATAGTACTGAGAAAAACTGATACAAAAATTTAAATGCCAAGTCTGCATCCAGAAGAATTCTATAATGTCCAAAGCTGGCAGAACACAGAGACAATCCTTTAAAATATCAGCTCAAACTATGTAGCCATAATATAATAAACTCAGGAAAGGAATATATTGCAGTAAAAAATTAATGGGCTGGCACCACCCAGCTGTGAACACAAAACCAGCTTTCTTGAATCAAATTATAACTGCTGCTCAGGCATCCTGTGCCCACGTGCAGCCTACAATAGATGTGTAAGTGAAGGGCAAAGTGACTTTTTATTTTATTATACATCCTAAACCTCTGTCAAGAGGAGCCTTAAAAATCTTCCTGCACTGAAATACCTGGACTATCGTAATACATTTGTTAAAGTACCCAGGGATAAGCGTATTCCTGGGCACCCAGGAACAAAGAGTTTTCAATCCCATTCTGAGACATCTTACAATTCTGTCGAAATCCTGTGACAGTGAGTTCCATAACAGAAGTATGAATTATAATCTTTCCTTAGATACAGGTGGCTTTCACTTAATCACCACAGAAAAAGAGTAAGTAGATGAAATACAAGAAAGATAGAATTTGATGACTTAGCACTAACCTTAATAATGCTAAGAAAAGGTGAAATAAATAAGTACTTGTAGTTGTTAGAAGTTAACTGCGTATTTCCACGTTCAATTCAGTAGAATTTCCTCACATTTCTCAAAGCCAAGCTGTCGCGCTGAAAATGTTCACTGTGTTCACCAATAAAGCCAGGTGAACAAGCTCCAAGGAGCATCACACTCTCTTCCTTGACAGGAAGTTCTCCCTGTAACTGCAAGTACTCCCAAATATTGGTATCCCAACACAGAACAGCCACAGCAACTACATGGTGTCATCAGTTCTGACTTAAAGCGGAACAATTAAGAGTGTTGTGGCACTAATGCTAGAGAACTTTGTTACAGTGGTACCTTATTCAATGTCAGGAGTACATTTGCATGTTATTGTCCTTCTTGTTGTTTAGACAAAGCCCAAAATACTTGGGTAAATTCAGCAAAGACGTGGAGAACGGGAGGAGGAGTCTTCAGTAGAGCTGTTTATAGCACATATTTACTTTCCCTGAGAACAGGAAAGGCAGTTCTGCTGGATGTCTGCTCTGCAAACCAACAGCTTACAGCTCCAAGATCCTGAAGACAGCAGAGCCCAGAGCACTCTGCCTCCTGGGTGCATGCTCAGGCCCAGCTTGGCATGCTCCTGTTGCCTCCATGGGCATTCAGCAGCATGGCAGGCCAAGACCCTTGTCTGGGGCTGCCCAACAGGACTAGCATCAGTAGCCAGGCTCTGGAGAGACAGGTTTCAAAGGCCAGAAACAGGAACATCACAAGAAGGTGCCAGAAAAATGACATGACAGGAGCTGCACAGTGCCTGCCAGTCTTCCTGCTCAGGGTACAGGATGCTCTGTGGCAGTCGGTGGTAGGGCAGCTGGTATGTACATAACAGAGTCTGAAGGACTGTGACAAGTGCACCATTAATAAGGATTGAATCCTCACTGTTTTGGGATGAGAGGGTACTACCTGTGTGTACATGAACTAGGCTGCCAGGCCTTAGAGAGAGGTATCTTTTATTTAGAAACATAGTCCAAAACTCCTCCAGAAAAAAGGATCTGTCTTTTTATGGAATTGAAGACAAACAATTGGAAGTGCCAGTATAAGATTGTCTCTAAGACGCTGAAAGCTTCTTGGAATATATCATTTTTCATTACAAATGTGTGTCCTATTGAAGGAGTGTTTGGGAATAGCAATGGCTAAGGTAATTCATCTGAAGTATTAGGGATTTGCCTGTAATAAATAAAAAGGAACAGATAAGAGTCTATCAGAATAAAAAGAAACATTTCATTTGTTCAAACATATTGATAAATAAGGGGAAACATGTATTTGAGAGTTTTAAAAAGTGACTAAGGGTGAGTAATGACTTTATCACTGCAGTGTTTCAAGTAACTCCAGCTTTGGAAACAGTGGTTTGGGGTGGGTTTGTTCCAGCATTGTACAGAACTCACCAGCAGAAAATAAAATTGCCATATTTACCATCTCAGATTTTCAGATGCAGACACGAAATTTGGGTACTCAAATGACATATCAGTGAAAGGCACAGAAAGTTTTTTTGGTTCAACAGTAAGGACTCCTGAGTCTTTGTGCAGCTGAATGATATAATTCTCACGCACCACTGTGATGTAGCCACATGATAGGAAGTCATTGTACATTGGATAAATAATCTCTCTACACTACATGGCATATTTATTTCCAGTAGCGTATCCAAGCCAGTTTTGGAGTTTCAGCCCTGGCTCAGAGCTTGGCCAACAACTCATACCACCTGAAAATCAGACAGTCCTGAAGTATCCCTGAAAACTGCTAGTGCAAGTGCACTTGGAGTACCAAAGAGCATAGAAGACTCTCCCTTTGGCAAAGGGTTAAAGCAGACCCTCCATGAAACATCAGATATTCATGTCTGTCCTGGCCAGGTGCCTGGATAGGTATCTTTAGAACACTTAAGCATGCAGAGAAAGAAAATGCAATTCCCACCAAAGCCTAGACACATACATTGAGGAGTCTGCTTTGTTAGATTTGCAGGAAGTAAAATCCAAGGTATTCCTGGTTCCATGTGTTGACAGCAGCACCCTGAGTCAGGTAACATTGCTCATCTTCACAACTTCATATTGTTATACTGAGCTGCCACAGTAAAAGATGTCCTCCACAACAGTCACCCTTGCTTTTTATCCAGCTGCCTGTCTCTCTTTCCTGTTTACTTCTTTTTCCTCCTCCTCATTGTCTTTGAATTTATCAGTTTTGTGCCTTGCTCTAGTTTGTGCCCAAACTCCATGCCACTCCCCAGCCACATAATTTTTAGCCTCAACCTTCCAGCACCAGTCAAAAAATAAGCTGAAGAAGCTTAAATTCTGGTTGATATGGGATGGGAAACAACAGCTGCTCAAAGCTGTTCTACATTCTTCCCTATCCAAAATTACAAGAAGGAAAACCTGAGTCAATTATTTTCCTGGAGCGCTTAATATTAACTCTGCTTGTTTCTTGAAAATCTCCAATCTTCTTCTATAACTCTCTCCCTTGAAACTCAGTCTGGCCAAAGATCTAATTAAGTTATAAGTTGTGAGGTAGACTTATTACTCCTGTTCATCTCTGCTCAATCTAATTAGTTTCTGCATACACTTCTTTCTAGTATTACTGATTGTACATGAAAGTTTGTTTTGAAAAGATGTTAAAGAACAAAGGGGAATTTTGACTTGTCTGCCTTAAGGCTATCAGTTTAATTAAACTTGTCAGGCAATGAAGTTGCTATTTAAACCATATTTTCCTCATTCATTTACACATTTATTAGCAATTACCAGTTTTTAAATCTTTGGACCTTTTAACAATTTTTATAACAAACAGATCCGTGTATCTCTCCATAGACTCTCCATAATCCTTGAAGAACTAAAATCTTTTGCTGTAGTTTTGTAAGGGGAAATGGTGTCTGTTTTGACTTTCTTTACATTGCCAAGTGTATTGGATGCAGGTGTCCAAGTTCTGGCAGCAGTGGGCTGCAACATGGTCAGTGAGGGGAGAGGCCAGAGCTGCCCTGTCCCAGACTTGGGCACCTTTCAGCTCCAATAGACCCACACAGGGTCAAGGAATGAAGGTGAAACAGGGAAAGGGAGGAAGACGAGTTTACCCCAACTTGGTAAATGCTTGATTCTTTTTCATGTTTGCTTTCCAGTGGCCAAACCAGTAATTCCATAATTGTATATTTATATATTTTATATACACATAATTTTATTCTGATAGCAATGTTATAGTCATATAATCATATATACTACAGAATTGCATAAGGTACGTATTTTTATATTTATAAAAAGATATATCTATATAAATTATTTGTAGTTCATATATCAATATAAATATTACAGGTATGTGCATATAACAAACAAATCTATTTAGATTGAGAATCAATTAAGCTAATTGTCCTAGATCGAGTTGGTTTTTTCCATAATGGTAACTGGTAAGCACTACCCCTGTTTTTACCTCACTCATGAGCTTCACTTCCATTCTTCCTACTCTCTCCCTTCTTTTGCTGTTGGGTGGTGGGAGTGAGCAAATGGCTTGGTGGGTGTTTGGCTCCTGCACCACCCCACTACATATCTAATGAAAACTAGTAATAGTCATGCCTTTGCTGCCTCAAGAAAAACCTGTGTCTTAAAGGACTGAAACTTAACTAGCTCCTGCTGTATCTTCACTTTTTAAAAAAATGACTTTTCTTGTGGAATTTTGAGCAGTATTAATTTTCTTCCACTTAGCTTCCTCCCTTCAGCTCTTATAACATCAGGGGGACAATAATGAATTCATTTTCTCTAGATCCAGAGGGTGCATTTTCTCTCACTGGTTAGATGAATCAAAGGGAAAAAAACCTAATATTTTGCCTGCTTCGCAGACAGCATAAAATCCAATGGGCTTTACCCATAGCTATTCTTGGGATGTCAATAGCAGAAAATTGTTCTTTCTGGAAGCACAAGATTGCTAAAAATACATTCTACACAGAGGACAATCAAGCATTCCCAAGAAGTTCCTTTCAGCTTAAACTTACTCAGATATAGTCTTACTATTTCTCTAATAATAAAATAAACAGAGGTTATTTCTGTGCCCATCTGTCTATCAAATCTTCCTCCTGCCTGTTCATTTTGGCAGGAGGAAGATTTGATCAGATTTATCTATGAGTGATGCAACAGCCAAGAAGGAAAACACTACCCAAAGTTTTTATGAAAATATATATGTTTGATAGAGAAGAACATCAACATTTAGTAGACAAATGCTGGTCCTATAGTAAGGAAATCCAGAAGGACACCACAATTATAACAGAGTTGGGCAAAAAAATGGAGTCTTCAGTGTAGACAAATACAATTTAACGCTCCATCTCTAGCGAAAGGTCATCCAGACCCAGACTCACAGTTCTCCATGACTGTAAAAGAGCACTTGTGGGTTCCCATTGGCACTGATGTCCCATGTACAAGAGTCCTGATGACAGCTACCCGTCCTTTGGTGACAGGTCAGTTGCAGGCAGCCAGGTCCCTTGCCAGCCAGGTCTCACAGGCATACTACCACTAAGTACCGTGATGCGGGACTGCCTCTGCCTGGAGGTGGCAGGTCACCATGAAAGCACCAGGAAGACAGCTCCAACCAATAAAAAGCTGTGTGGTCTGCTTACCAATCCAACCGTGATTCCCTTTCCACACAGCTCTTAACGGAACATTGCTGCAGTGCTTTGTGAATTAGGAACATGTCAACTGCTGCTTGCTTTCTGTTTCTTTCCTTTCCTTCCTTCCTTCCTTCCTTCCTTCCTTCCTTCCTTCCTTCCTTCTCCCTTTCCTTTCACCATACCCCCTTACCCAAAACCCACTGCCATGTGCTTATATAGGACATCAGGGACTAATGTATATGAATCTCCATTCAAAGTGTGTCATTTACTAATAAAACTTAGTGAGTTTTTGCAGACCCTCTGACTTCTGTTGTCCCTTTCAACCACAAGCATCTGTGAGTCTTGAGTTTTCCCTTCCCTTTGAGGGTGGGACACCACATTCCTGAAGGCAGTGCAGCCTTGGACATCTATGGATTGATTACTCAAACTCTGCACTCTGATGAGTGAATTACTCCAGCATAATCCAGTGGTTATCTAGTACCTGAAAGAGATGATAAGGCCTTGAGCAACAGATCTCTGATGCTGCTTTCCAGTTTAATGCATAGGAGGAAGCCAGAAACTGTGTTGTCCCATTTCCAGTGCATTATTCAGGTACTAAATACCTGGCCTCTCCCAGTGTGACTGGGCAGACCATGTGCTTCCTCTAGAAAATGCCAAGTCAGGCACACACACCCTTTGCATGCCAATTTCAGCAGCTGGGAATTGGGCTGGTTTTGCTCTTTAAGTGTCATAATGCCAGTGGGTAAAAAAAAATATTTCACCTTCTGTACTCTCCAAAGCCCCTTAACAAGCAAGGGAAAGACTGCTCTAGCAGCCTTTTCTGCAAATGCCTTCCACTTCCCAGGCATGGTACGAGGTAGCTGCCTTCAGAATTTGGAAATCTCATCTTAGTGCAGTATGAACTGATTCTAATCCTATAGTAAGAGACCCAAGAAACCAGACATCAACACAATTATTACATTCTAAACTACCAAAAGGAGATTAGCATATACCTTGCAAAAGTGAAAGAATTTCTTCTCCTTAGCCTTTATTCTATAAGAACAAGGTGAGCAAAATTCTGCCTGATTATTAACTGACAAAAAGGAAAGGCCAATTCCAACACTGAGGAAAATTAGTTGCTTCCAAGGGACAGAGTTTTCCATGGTATTCTAGCATGTGGTTCATACCTCAATACAAAGCATGGCTATCTTAGCTCATAGCTACTGATTTTTATCACCTTGTCAAGGTTTGCTGTGAAAAGCCAGCCTTTCAGCTACATCCCAGATTGAAGAGAGTAAAAAACAAGATGCAGAGATGAGGTCTTCTTACCTCACAGGAAACAAGATCTGCACGTTCAAGTGGATGGTTGAGGGACACCACACACACCTTCCCACTTCACTTGAGAGATCACAATGACACTGAATATTCAAGTAGATGTACTTAAGGCAAGAAGGAAAAAACAGGAATGTTTTAATCTGTTCACCAAGCCCTGGGCACAGTCTCTGTTTCCCTGTTCTCACAGAGTAGAAACACATAGACATCTGGATGTATTGGAGCTGGTTTTCATCTTAAAAGCAGTTACAATATTAGTGCGGAGATAGAGGTATCTAGTGTCAGATTTGCAACGTTGTCTGCAAAAAGACCTTCATAAAAGAGATTTCAAATATAAGCAGAGCATCATGAGAGGACTTGAATAAGTTTCTCATTGCTTAGTTGGATCACAGCTGGAATTACAGTGAGCACAGCTGGTTTGACCATACTGTGCCTTACAGCCAGCCAGAGCAGGCCAATCTGCCACATAAGAAAGCTGTTTGCTGTGCATGGCATACTTCTGTCTGCAGCAGCCTGAGAGCAGCAGTAAGCCATAACAAGAAATGGGCCCACCCCAGCAGGTGAAGGGTGGGCACCACTCGACAATGTCCAAACAGTTTTAATGACTTCTATTTATGCATTCCATAAATTATAAACTGCATTCAGCACCTCATGCATGGACACAGGGACCAAAAGTGTACAAGGAAATGTATAGCTTGTCAAACTTTTGTGGTTGGGTTTTGGTTTTATGGTTTTTTGTTGAAGGGAGGTAGCAGAAAAATACAATACTAAATTATTTTCTTTGGCATCAGACTGGCATTTTCTACATACATTTTAACCAAAAAATGTACAAGAAAACAAACAAACAAGAAACTCCAATATGACTAATAAGAAAAGGGGAGAAGAAGATCTTGCATGTTAAAGTGGATGAGCTGGGGGCACCACACCTTTCTTCCTCACTGGAGAGACCACAGCATTTATTGCTTACCTATAACATTTGCTGTTACCTGTTAAATGTTGATCTGTAACTTTTATTGCTTATTTATGAAATACAGATATTTCTGAATAAGATGGCAAAAAGAGGAGCAGAAAAATTACCTCCACTGAAAATATTCACAAAAACATTTATTGGCTGGTCGTCTTGCAGTCATGACAAAATGAGCTATATATTTTTAGTTTCAGATACTAATTTGTCCTTAAAAATATCACCAAGATGAAGGAGAAGAGTGACTAGAATTCAACAGCCCAGGTCATAGTCCACACATCTTTAGAGGAATAGGAACTAGTTCTAATAGGAACTCTGAGGTGGTAATTGCTGGTCCCAGTACTTGGGACCAGAGCACATGCCTAGCCACAGCAGTCCTCTTGCAGTCAGTAGCAAAACATTTTGATGGGAGGAATCTGCAGCTTTACCTCAAGCAGGTTTACTTTGAGAGTCATTTAAGCAGTGAGTCTTCCCTCATCTCAGATTTTTATTCCACTTATTACCACCTTCAGTGCAGGAAAATCATGGGCTGCATTATTGAGGACACAGTCCGAAAAGCAAGTCTGTTCTGTCTGAGAGAATTCTACATTCTACACTTAATAAAAACTGAATAAAAATTGAATAAAAACTTTTCCACACTGCTCCTGGGAATGTGTGGTGGCCAGCACTGGGTGGTGGAGAGCATCATCCTTTCTCTTTGCTGTATAGGGTCTAATACCTGAGCTATCGTAAGTGTCTTGGTATTTCCTACACCTGGATATTGTCACATGATCTCATTTCATGCTGAAATTTACAGGCAATGGGGGTCCAGGGCAATACAAGCATTGTTCTTCACAAGAATATATCTGACAAAGTATATCCATAATACCTACTTGATTTTGACATTCCAGATTGCATTAACATCTGGAGAAGAGGTGTTTAGAGAAAGCAGCAACCTGAAATTCTGTGTAGGTGGAGGCCTCATCTTAATTGACACGGAGTATTGAAATAATTTTAGTATTACTGCTCCTGGTAAGAATTTTTCTTCTGTCAGGATATATGATGCATCATCAACTTTACAATGTCTACTGTTCCTTTCTCTGACCCAGATTCTAGATTCCTGAAGCCGTATGAGACTATGTACTTCCATTTGGCAAAGGTTATTTCCAGCCCTGAGTGCCATGGGGTAGTTAACAGTGCAGCACAGGAATGCATGCTTTGAAAAGAGTAACTTTGCTACTAATATTTTAATTAACTAATGCATCATTTTCTTACATTTGAACAGTGACCTGCTATTTTCTGGTGACCTTGCCTATGATTTGGAAGCAAATGGGGTCAGTCCCGTTGTGTCATCCATCCTACCAATGTTGCCCCCTGCTCATCAATCTGGCCTGTGCGTGAAACCATATCAGCCCACATGTGACTAATTAAAGAGGTCAATGCAGCACATCATCTTGACCATACGAAATCCCTGTCAAAATATATTAGTAACTGTTAAAAGCCACATTCTCACCACCCTCTTAGTCCCTACATACTCATTTGCACTCATTTGCACTCATTTGCAAGATTTTCATACTCAATTTTTTTTGTTTTATTTCAAATCCTCCTGCAAGTAGAATATCTCAAAGATCTTTCTCCCCATCCTGCTTGTCATTATCCACACAGACAGCCAAACCCTTATTTCTTTTCCCAGCAGTTTTCTGCTGCAACATTTTTCTTTCACTGCCAAATTCCATTAGAAAGCATCTGCTGACTTTCAAGAAGGTGTGTTTTATTGGCCATGCTGTAGTGGGCTCCACATAAGAAAATTTTCATTGCCAGCTCTTCTACTAAAAAAGTGCTCTCTCTTAAATATATGAAGCACATGGACACTTCTCAAATCAGAACATAATTTCTGGTAAGGAATCATGTGTCCTGAATTTCTCCCAGGCAATGCAGGAGAGCAGGTTGTTTAATATCAGCATGTCTGTGTAACAGATGGACTGTTGCAGAGCTGTGACCATACGAATAAATGAGCATAATTAGCTCCAAGGGGATAATGAGGAGAGAAGAGGCACCATTCACTTGCATCGAGGGCCAATACAATATGAGGTGTATCCATCTTTTGTGTCTGGACCCTGATGGCTCAGACTATGCCAGGACTCACAGATGCAGAACAACTTCGTTCACTCTAGATCAGAGCCAAGGATCAAAAATATAATATGGATAATGCAAGGTGTTGATTACTAAGAGAAAAAACCATTATGTGAATCAGGATAGATCCACTGTTGTTCACTAAGTCAGAATGCAGAACAGTCATCCTGATTTCCATTTCTTTTTGATTTCCCACTAAGTTTGACAACTGCTGTTGAATTGAGGGACATTCAGTCATTTTTAAGGTACGAACTGAAGCTAAAAATGTTCCTATGTTTCCTGAGCCTAAAACTGGTGGGATACAGGTTGTCCTAAAAATTCAACAGCTATAACAAGTCACCCTAGTTTGTCTTTCCCATTGAGCCTCACAATCTAATAACTAAGCAGGGCATTACAAAAACTTTAAAAAGGGGGAAAACCAATCTCCCCACTCTAGGGAGTCTTACAAAGAGTAGTGAAAGTCAAAATAATTTGTAAGAACCTATGGCAGTGTAAACGTCCACAGCCATGTTGTACCAAAGAGGACCTATCTGTAGGCATAAATGTCTGAGAAAAGTGGGGACCTGATTAGGGCACAATGTCGATTTGTGAGGAATATATAATGGTTCAACGAGTGTACAGGTTTGAAAGCCTTACACTTTAACCTAGGACAACGAGTCATACTGTCTCCCCTCAAGTCAGTGCTCAGTCACCCAAGTAAGCAAGTTGGGATTTGCACCAGGCAGTGGGGATTTGAGCACTGGGATGCAGCAATTGTTACTGCAGGTCACCAACACTATCATACCACAGAAGTATCAGGAATACTGCATCCTACTGCTATTTTGTTGTCTCTGTGCAGCACTGTCATGGGCTAAAAAGCATTTTCCTGTTTTTTCAGCTTTCCTTTTCTTCTTTTATTTCCACAGGAGGATACATCTGAAGCCATGTGGACAGCAGAACAAAGAGAAACATGGTGTTTGTAACAGTGAACTCTAACGCTTCTCCCAAAGTGACTTTGAGCTGGTTCCACAGCTATTCGTCCTGCTCTTCATACTGTGAATGTTCTGGATGAGACCACATGTATTAATTTTTAAATTAATACATGTATTATTTTAATAAATTATATCATTTTAATTTATATCAGACTTGTTAAAGAAAAGGTAAATTGGTGTGAAGTTTGTCTGGAAGCTTCATACTCAAGAATATGGGTTCATATCTTTGTTCAGCCATCTGCTTTGGTGATTATCTTTCTGGTCCAGGCTTCTACTGGGAAGAAATCCCCTGGGCAAGCTGAAAACCTGCCCTTTTCTTGCAAGGAGGTAGTTCAGTCTTGGAAGGATGTAGCAAGAGAAGTTGGCAATCAGTGTCTATCCAGTCCTTTGGGGAAGTCATGACAGGTCATTCACTGTAATCATAATGTTCCTAGATTCCTGCTGGACCATTTTGCCCAGTAATACCCATGGAGGGAAATCAGATAAGAACCCCCCAAGTTCCTTTTCTTAGTGTCCCAAGAACAGCCTGAACTCAAGACTGCTGGCATGCTGGCTCACACAGGTGTTTCTCTCAGAGAGCATTAAGTTCTGCTTCTGAGGAACATAGATTCTCTCTGCTACAGCAGTGGACAACACCCCAGATCTTCTAGAAAGAACACAGTGTTCTGTCAAGGGAGAATATTGGTCACCTCTGATGTTGCTTATCAGCAGCTGAAGGACAAAGAGGAGAGCTGGAGGCTGGCAGTGGCTAGGACTTCGTGATATTGCTGTGAATGGCCTTTGTGGAGGCAGGATGTCCAAGGTTCAAGTGCCCTGTGGTTTCCCCTGATAACACCAGCAACCACAACACCAGAAACTCCACTTTTATAACTGTCCAGCGAGTGACAAGGGAACCATTTTGAGCCAAGGGTGCCTGGAGAGAATATTCTACATGGGAATAGAGCCTTCCAGAGCTAGGAGACATGGTGGAAACAAAAGGGGAGAGACAGACAACAAGCGAAGGCAAAACATCTTAGTGGCTTTTATCCAGGTGTGCTGCTCTTTGCCATATGCGACCTGATAGGTTGATGCATTGTGGTTAAACCCATACCAACTTTCCAGTACCACCAGGGAACATGAGTTACAGCCTGGCCATGGAACCCTAAGTGATTATTACCTTCAACAAATTACATGCTGTTTACCATTGTGTCTGATGTTTCTTTAGCTTATATAAAGCAATTACTTTCTTCAAATCACATTGTGAAATACAATTCACAGTCTGTGGGTTTTTACAGCAGTTATATTATACTCTTTGATATATATTAAGTTAGCTTTCACTGTCTGACATAACATATGGTTTCTCTCTTAAGAAAGAAAGCAAAATAGACAAGGACTGTAACTTCAGCCATTTCCACATTTCTCATTTTGCATTATTTAATTTTTTTCCTTTGAATCAATTTGAAGAGAAGATTCTTCATGCAGGCATATATACAAATCTCCTATTAATTCCAGTTTGACTAATATGACTACAATCACTCCACATCAATTTTCCTTCTCTTACTTCATTTTTGCTTCTTTCTCTCTGTATAACAGCTAAAAGCCCAACCTATCAAAACAAATAAGCCAGTTTTATTCAAAACTTTCCTAAATAAACGCTAGATATGGTATGAAAAACACTCCTCATTTCAGATTTTTTCTTTAGAAGAGAATAGACACTATCCATGCTCTCTCTGGCATTATTTAGAAACTTTTGAGAATAGATAAGCACTGGAAAGGGATAAAATTTTCACAGAATATTCGAGTTTTGTCTGGGGAAAGGCCTTAAGTGAATACCTGGTGTACACCAAATTGGTCCTTGCAGCCCACTCTTGCAGCTGGGAATGCTGCAGCCCACAAAGCTGCAGCTTTGTTCCTTTTCAAAGCATTACTTTACATCTGCATCTGCTGATGAATTTGTCTCCAAATTTGAGCACCTAAATAGTCAAATAATTAAATGTAATCACCTAGTGATTTTCATAGTTGAGACCTCAGCTTTATGGAACAGACACATCATCAACTCTTCCGGGGACTAACTCATTCCTCTTACACTATGTGTAAACACTTGATTTGTATTATTTCATGTAATAGGTCATTATTTCTGTTGGTGCAGAAGTGGTTAGTTTTCTTTACAGCTTTGTAGGAGACATCACTGCCAAAAAACAAGCAGTGTTGAGGAATGGCTGCTGGTTTATTTGAGACAGAAAGCATCCAAAGTCTTGAATTACAGGCTCCTCACAAGAAGTGGTCACTGCCCCATGCCTGTCTGAGTTCAAGGAGCATTTGGACAATGCCCTCAGGCACAGAGTGGGATTGTTGGGGTGTCCTGTGCAGGGCCAGGAGTTGGACGTCAGTGATCATTGTGGGTCCCTTCCAACTCAGGATATTCTGTGATTCTATGATCTGAGGGATGCATCTGACATACTCCATTTCCTGAACGGAGCCAAGGTGGGAAGAGTATGGAAAGGATACAAACTGCAGTTCTGATGTCAAGGTGAGCCCAGATGAACAGGCCAACAAAAAACTCCTCCCAAGAAAACACATTTCCCACCCTTTCCAACACTTTGGAGCGCCAGAGACATGCCTCATCCCAAAGCCATGTTTGCATCACGGAGTAAAAGATCTCCCTGAAGGACATAGAGGGAATAGTTTTATTGTTCTCATTGATATGATGCATTTTCTGTGACATTTTTAAGTTGTCAAGCAACAATGTGGTGTTGTGGATTTATAGGTGACTCATGGGGTTACAACCCCCCTCCCTACCTCATCAGCTGGATGTCCTCGTGTCCCTTCAATGCTATGCTGAGGCCCTATTCTTGCACTGTAAACCACAGTGAAATCACACTTTACAGCAATGTTGATGATTCCAGGTTCCCCTCTAAGGTCAGACAGCACCGAGTACAACCGGGCAAGAATTTGTAATGAGAGAATTTACTGCCAAGTACAGTCTTAGGATTACACAGCTTTTCTGAGTATTTTTGTAAAGTACAGCTTGAAATTACATCACAATTTTGGTTGAAATTATAATTGTATTAACACATTCTTTTTGAAAACGAAATGTTCCAGATATTGATTTTGAGTGAACAATTTTGCTTTTAAAATAAATCTGAATGGAGAAAGAGATACAGGAAAGTACTGTAGAATACTCTGAAAAAGGGAATAGAATAGTAGAGTTTATGATGAAGAAAATACGTATGGCGCTCAGAAAATAATTATTTTTCAATACTTCTGTGTTTGCCACCAGAACAAAATAGTCCTTAACTCCCAGAGGTGTAAAACTCAGCAATTTAGAGAAGTTAAATGCTGGGTATTACAGTAAAAGTTAAGATTATTATCTGGGAAAAAAATTAAATCTAATTAATTTTAAAAAGGGAATGTGTGTTTTTAGTGAGAATCTTGCCCTAAGAAAATTGATCTAGACAATAGATTTTTCTGTAGACCAGTTAGCTGGAAAATATCCCCATGCTTTTGGTGAGCAGTACATTGGTTTTTAGTTTCTCAGCTCTTCATTACCCGTGTCTTTTTTTTGGTTGCTCTTCTTTAAAGTCCCAGCTGATGTTATTAATGGGATTAAGTAAGAATCTAAACTTGCCACGTTTAAAAATATAAATTTTCTTTTTTGGCATGTTGGAGAAAATTGGAAATATGGCTCAAGAAAATAGAAGAAGCAAGGATATCTGCTCATCAGAAGTTTCACCCATGATTTCAAGGATACAGCCAGATGATTACTTTTAATCCAGTTATGAGTAAAAAATTTCACTGAAGAAGCTTCTAGACACCAATGCCCACTACATTAGAAAGCAAGACCCAGTGAAAACAAGAGCCTCTAGTGGACAACAGGCCCGCAGAGACCTTCAGCATCACACACAAGGCTGTTCCTGTAGTGCTGCCCAGCAGTGTCCAAGCACGTGGAACGTCACCACAAGTGTCAGCTTTTCCTGTGGTATCAGCATAGCCTGGTCTGGAGGGGACAGCACCTACACGGCTGTGTGTGTGTCTATGACAGAATAGCAGTCCCAGAAGAGAAATTGCTAACAACCTGCTTTTTGCATCCTATTTAAAAATCTAAAGTTTGTGTCGCTGATGGTGTGGTTTTGTTCTTGTGCTTACCTCCCACTTAAATGTCCAGAGACAGACAAGGCATTGCCTCCCAGACAGAAGGACAGACACAGAACAGGCCCCTGGTACTGTTATTCACTGTCCCATCTCTGATGGAAGACAGAGACTTTTAAAGTAAACAAATTGCCCCTGCATGAGGCCTGCACATAAGGGCAGTTTGCCTCTCCTTCAGTAGAAAATCCCACATTCTTCTGTCCTCATTTAGCAATTAGCTTTATTGGTAAAAGTTTCTCAACAGTAGATAATTAAGCGGAATACTCTTGCAGAAGAATAACCTACACCTTCCTAACCAAGTGTTACAGACCTTATATACCTTTCCAAACTGATAGTTAATTAAACACTGTAAATACCCAAGAACAATTTATAATGGTAATTAAGTGGAAAACCTAAAGTAAGCCATTTGATGCTAGAGCAAAGATGCTACAAAGAGTCTTAATACAAACATACTCCTGGGAAAAAGTTGCTCAACACTTCACTAGGACCTGGCAAGCTCCTCAGATAATAGCTCCTCACTTGTTGTATGTCGTCCATTGTACAGCTTTCTTCCTTCACATTTTCAGCAAAGTCTGTGAAAGTGAAGGCAGGGTTTTAAAGTGAAATGCCACAACCTTTGAGTGTTTGCCCACCTTGGGGTTTCAGATGGGAACTGTTTCTCTGTTGATAGGGATGTTTCTACTCCTCCTCTGTCTGCCCCTTTTCCCTCAGACTAACATGAGAATAACTAGTGATCAAACCCTCTGAAATGGTGAGTAGGACCAGCGCAGCAGCTCAGTGCTCTCAAAGAAGGCCCAGTGTTTGACGTACCTTGCACTTCTACCAAGCAGAGACTCAAATGGAAGTTGCCTGGGGAAGAAAGTGCATCAGGAAGAAAATACTTTCTTGTCAAGGCATTGATTCCCCTATTTAACTCCCACACTTGTTCCCTGACTTGTAAAATGGGTGTTATAGAACTACAGGCTTCCAGACTGGAAGTGCCTGAATGGCTGCTGATGAGATTCTGTGCTTGAAAGGCACAAACAACAGTCATTATTGAGCTATTGCTATCCACAGACCCTTCCTTTACCAGGAAGTTAAGAGTAAAGCAAGTGGGAGGATGAGCTGGCAGGTGTGCTTGCTGGCTAACAGCAGCTAGAAAGAACAGGTAACAAAAGCAGTAGCTTTGCTCTTCAGGGTAAAAAAAACTTCAGGTTACACCTCTTGGACCAGCAGGTTGCCTGGCAAGAGTTGGTACATTTCCACCCCTTGACATCGTACCAGGCCGACAGTTTATGTGTGGTATTGATGAGGGAGGCTGCATGGGAGCAGTGTCCTTGCCTTGACTTCAGCCAACAAGCTGCTCAAGAATTTTGCCAGGGGCACTGCAATTCAGTCTGTTGAACTGGCTACTATCCCTGGCTCTAAAACCAACCTGGCTCTAAATTCCAAGACGACCTTGATAAGTCACTTAATTCCTGCATGCCTTGTGGTTCACATATTGGTTACTTGAGCTTGAATTGTGAAGCCTTTGCTACATCATTTTTAGGCCTGGAGCAGTCTGTGCTGGGCCAGTAATATTATAATCCGTATTTCAGCCTGGACAAGACCTCTAAGCTTGAACGTTGCAGTCTGCTAGTTGTAGGGTATGTCTACACTGCATGCACTTTGCAGCATGTCTCAGAGCCCTGACTTCCTCATTATCCAAAGCATGGGCACTGTTGCTTCTTTCCGTGGCATATACTTCTTTGGACTGTTTGGGTCCCCAGTTCAAACATTGCATAAAGTAATACATTAAATTACATAAAGCTACTTTTTGTGGGGTAACTGGTAAAGCTTAAAAAATACACCAAAAGGCAAATTTGCTGCATTTAAAACAGGAAAACTCAGCTCCTATTTTCAGCTAAATTGTCACATTTCACAATTTACTTAAGCACAAGCATGTAAGCAAATATCAATTCTGACATTAGGACCTAAAATTACTGAAGGTGCCAGTTAAAAAAAAGCAAAACAAGAAGGAGAACTCTATACATCTATTTTTAACTATTCCTTTCCCTTCTAAGGTGGGTTTAGGAATAATTTATAAGCGATCCCTCCTTGTCATTATCTCAACACACAAGATTTTTTCTTTTATTTTCCCTTTATGTCCTCTTGAGATGGAAGAGTGAGAGAGTGTCTTGGTGGGCTTCTGGCAGCTGGCCAAGTCTAACTCCCCCATATCTCCAATTTTATTCCTTCACAAAACCATTAATATTTGTTTGATTTTTCAATCTGTACATAAATGATCAAGTTTATTCACAATCAATCAGTTTCAGTGTCAAAACTTGACTAAAGAAACAGCATAGTACAAAATAGTGATGCTTCTGCTGAACTTATTCCTTTAAAGCATCATAAGTTCTATGATATGAATATTGACTGTTGAAAAGGGGAACGTAGCTAAGTTCACCTAAGAAAGTTAACAGTATACACTGTACAAGATTTAATTAATTCCCTTCCACCCCAGTGACTTCAGGGATACACATTCTGTTAAACGCACATTTAAACTTATTGTGGGCTGTAAGTGGTCCTATATCTGTACAAAAGCCATTCCTACTCCATGTCCTACAGATGTGCAACAGAACACACAAATGGAGTTCAAAACCAAATTGAAATCAATGACATGATCAGGTATGCAGCTTCTGTAAGTAAGCTGATGTACTAGTATTCCTTGCAAGTTTTGCTGGAAAAAATACATTTGTATAGAGCTGATGGGAGTCAATAGAGTCGGCATTTTATCCCTCATAAATCCCATATTGTCAAATTGACCTTTCCAACATGGTAACAAGCACAATGGTATGCACAGAATTAAGCAGAACTAATGACACTTTATATACTTCACAGGGCAGCTACAGAGAACAGAGTTATTGCCAAAAGGTTTGGCCTGGGAAGCAGACAGTCTACAGCTCAAAAAGGAAATTAAGGAAGTCCATTGAACAGAAAATATGATCTCAGTGTACAACTTAATAAATATAAAGCACAGCAGTAAAAATGTGAGATCCCCATCTGAGGAATAGCCCAGCGGACCAAAATTTCTTTCTGATGATCTGTACTTCCATGAAAAGAAGGCAGTTCGTGAACAGCAAGACTTAGATGATTGTCCAGGTCCATGCCCAGATGTGGACGGGTACAACCCCACTTAGCCCTCCCTAATTTCCAAAGGCCCACAGCATTCTCTGGCAAGATTCTTGATATGGACAATGCTGAGCAAGACCACAACAACTGCCATTCTCTGCATTTAAGATTTCACCCAAGGACTTTCTGACGGTGAAAACTGAAAATCCAGTAGTCATGGTACAATCCAGTTATCACTGTCATGAAGGGAGACAGGGATCTCAGTGTTGGATGATAAACCAAGGATACAGCTGCCTGGAGTTTATAAGAGCAGGCCCAACATATTTTCATTCCCTTGTCCCATGAGACAGAAGATCCCGACACATGGATACAGAGAGTCCCCACACATACCCCAAAGCTCTTCCAAAAAACAGGACTCGTTTTATTGCCACTTCCCATTGTCCAACTAAAGGATTGACTGCTCTGACTTCAGAACTATTTGAACATGTGTCTAACATCTCATCCTCTCCTGCAACAAGAGGAGAAAACTCCCTGCTTGCTACACTTTTGAAATTGGTACTGTACCTCTCAGAAGATTTAGTTTTGATTAATTCAAATGTGTTTCAAGAACCCATTTAAAGAGCTTTATTTCAAAATTACACCAATGAGATTACTGTAAAACTGAAGGCTCAGAGAAAACGCTTGTGGAGATACAAATATTTCTTCCAGGGCTCAGAGAAGTAGATAAGATGGCTTCAAGCCAGATGACTTCTAAATAAGCCTTGAGTAAAAATTCATTCTGCTCATAATTTAAGATCACTATAGCAACACAATCACACTTGCCAAGTATGCAACATTATAAAATTACAACAGACTTCGGGAAAAAAAAAAGTTTTCTAGTCTTTTTTAAAAATAGATTTAAAACTGTATTATGAAGGTGGCAACAGTTGTTCAGGACCAAGATCTTATTTTATTCTGTGGATGGTTAAAGAAAAGCTATGTCATATGCTAATTCAATTTACAGCAGGTATCTCCTGGAATATGGAACCAGAGTCTTCTGAGAGATCCATGAAATTTTACATCTCAGAAACAGATGGGACAGTAAGAGCAAGATTAAAGGAAAGAATCTGTGTAAAGTCTGTTGTGCAGTAGCAGAGAAGACTGAGAAGTAAGGTGTGCCAAGGCACATGCTTCCCGACTTTCAGCCATTTGTGTTCAAAGGGATGGCATACATTTTGCACAAGAGCAGAATTGACACCTTTCCTCTGAATTCAGCACAGTTCATGTCAATGCAGAGCTGAGAAGCCAGATAGAGCAGTAACCTTGAACTGTGCACTGTGATGTACACCACCCAATACCTGAGCTACAAATTAAGCTTCTCAGCTCATTTCTTCGCCATAATTTAAACACAAACGAGTTCTTGGAGAAAGATCCACAAACAGTTCAGCCATGTTCTTACTTCTTTTGACAGCAGCAAAGATCCATGTTCCTCAGTGGCAACAGTGCTGGGAGGTTCCCATGCACAGAAGGCAGTGTACACTTCATTTTGAATGCAGCACCCTAACTGGGGCTGGCACACTCAGCTTCCTTGCATGGGAATTCTATTGGTTTTATGCAACAGCTTTGCTGCGGCCTTGCAGGCATCTATATGCACTAAACACATCTACCTGGCTTGCTGCCAAACCCAAGGATAATCTGGAACCAATGCCAGATTTGAGAAAATCCTTCAGACTCAACCATGCCTGCAATCAGGATTTAAGGGTGTACGGGTACATAATTATATTTACTGAAGTTTTGGAGAGTTCTTAATCTGGGATGCTCAAATGAAGAGGAGGGGGTCCCAGCTTCTCTTCTCTTCTCTTCTCTTCTCTTCTCTTCTCTTCTCTTCTCTTCTCTTCTCTTCTCTTCTCTTCTCTTCTCTTCTCTTCTCTTCTCTTCTCTTCTCTTCTCTTCTCTTCTTCACTCCCTGACAGCCACAGAAGAGCCTAAAACAGCCAGACCATTTTGTACACTGCACCTTCCACCACAATTTCTCTGCCACACGAATGACATGGTGCATAAAATAGTCTTTGGCAGCTCTCAGGCCAGCCTTCCTCTCTTGTACAATGAAAAGGGGCTGGGATGGAAAGTCCAGAAGGCTGGATGAGGCACAGATAACTGTTTGCAAAGTCACTTGCTCCTGCAGGGGAGCAAGTGACCCTAGAGGGAATTGATGTGGGGAAGCCGCAAGCAAGATGCGGGAAGCCTTCATAGCATGTTTTCAGCATCACATCTAAGAAAGGGAGAAATCAAAATGCCTCCTCCTCCCAGCCCGCTGATGGCTTGCAGCAACAGACATGCCTGGATTTAAGAGAAGGCATGAAAATCTTCCTGATCCAGAGTCCCTGAAGAGGGGTTATAGGCAGGCTCGAGAGGTGCTTTTAGAGGGGCTCAAGAGGACACATAATGACGGGACAAAAGGGAAGAGTTTTAAAGTAAGAGATATTAGGTTTATATTAGAGTTTAGGAAGAAATTCTTTACTCTAAGGGTGATGAGACACTGAACAGATTCCCCACAGAGGTTGGGGATTCCCTGTTCTTGTAACTGTTCAAGGCTGGGTTGGATGGGGCTCTGAATAACCTGGATTAGTGGAAGGTCTCTCTACCCATGGCAGGGGGAGTAGGAACTAGATGATATTTAAGGTCCCTTACAGCTCTAACCGTTCTATGATTCTAGGATTCTATGATCTGTCTTACTCTCTGTAGGATTTCTTAATCCTGCAATCTGGAGGGAATTGCCCTGTAGTCAGCCTGAACACCATTGTCTGGATCCAACCATCCTGCATGTTCTTTGAATTATACTGGCTGGTTTCATTTTTAACTCGAAGACCTTTGATTAAGCAGTGATCTTAATTACTCTGAATACCAAGACAGTTCAAGGTGTACATAGTCAACCCTCCCACACACTCCTAAGTATGCTCATGAGAATTTGCTTCAACACCAGCACTAAAAGTATGAGTTTCCTGCGGCCCTGCTACACAGCTCTACAGTGCAGAGTCCACCTGAACCTCTGCAGTTATAGGAGACACTGATTCAGCATCCATCATCACCCTGAGTTTTGTCTTCCATGCCAAAAGGGCTCTTTCACTTCCCTCAACACTCACAGCTTAGGGGAACTGCTGAGATCCCTTGAAATCAGGTGGAATCATTCCTAAGAACCTCTATTTTACTACTATTCTCTCCCATGTTTCTCTAAGGAGCAATGGGTAGAAACAAGAAGTAAGGTAGAGATTTCTTATTAAGATTTCCCTAGGATTGATAATTATGTGAATAACTTCCCTTGTTATTCAACAGTCTGATCTTTCCATAGACTGACCCCTTTATGCTACAGATCTCTATCTGGAAGCTTTTGCAGGAGCATCTTCCTCTCAGCCTCACTAGAAGACAGCTGGTCTGCACCATTCAGCTGCAGGAAGGTAGAGAGCATTTACTTTGACAAACTTCCACCCATTCAACCAACAGCCAGCTGCTTACCTTGTCTTGCTGCAAGTGGAATCCTGGAGAGAAGCAGGGACTAGGTGCTCTCCACATGAAGAACAGACACGTTTGTGTGCAGTTTTGGGTGCTGCAGTACAAGAAAAACATTAAGCTGTTAGAAAGAATCCAAAGGAGGGTGACAAGGATGGTGAAGGGCCTTAAGGTGAAGCCGTATGAGGAGTGATTGAGGTCACTTGGTCTGTTCAGCCTGGAGAGGAGGAGACTGAGGAGAGACCTCATCGCAGTCTACAACTTCCTCACAAGGGGAAGAGGAGGGGCAGACACTGATCTCTTATCTGTGGTGGCCAGTGACAGGACTGGAGGGAATGGCCTGAAGTTGTGTCAGGGGAGGTTTAGTTTGGGTATTAGGAAAAGGTTCTTCACCCAGAGGGTGATTGGGCACTGGAACAAGCTCCCCAGTGAAGTGGTCACAGCACCAGCCTAACAGAGCTCAGGAAGCATTTGAACAATACTCTCGGGCACAGGGTTTGACTCCTGGGGATGGTGCTGTGCAAGGCCAGGAGCTGGGCTCATGATCTTGTGGGTCCCTTCCAACCCAGCATACTCTGTGATTCCATTTTGATCAAAATATATGCTCTCAGAGAGCAGTTGTTCGGATCTAGCAATTTTTCTCCTTGAGACCTAGTAGGACCCTGAGGATCTTCCAGGATGTAGTTGCATACAAAATGCTAAAAGTAAAATCGTTTTACTCTTAAACCTAAAGACGTGACTAATATAAACTGCATTAAGTAGCTCAGGTCTGCCACTTGAAGTGATACAGATTTAAACCTTCTTCATGGGTGACCTGAGAACTTTTAGCAGGATATTGAATAAGGCTCTCAACTGCTATTAACAGTACAATTTTATGGACGTCAACAGGCTAGATGACCCAAATAATTCTCTTCATAGTGAAGCGTCTACCTCTTCTAGATCCTGGTTGTATTTTTATGCCGATGCACATTTCTTTCCTGTCCTACCAAAGAAAACAATAAAGGTGTTATTTAGTAGAAAATACCTCAAAAATGTTCTTCTTGCCTAGGTATTTTCCCTCATTCTTAGAAGGCTGTGCTTGAGCAAGTCAGATTGCATTGTCCTCTTAAGTCTGCCTAATTTCAAAATCACTTAAATGGTGAGAGCTGCTTTGTACAGTCAGATATTTAGAAATGACCATCATGAAATATTGTCCAACATGGGCAATTTCTGTATGCATCCATAATCAAAAGATATATTATCTCCTGTGAAAACTCCCTCCTTTCTCTGCACATGGGCTGAAATATTTATGTTGTATTAGGAAGCATATTGAAAATGTTCTCCCTAATGTATCACGGCTGTGGAGGACAGGTTATCAGGGAAAACATGAAAAATTCAGTAGACTGCTGCTTCTGCCGATGCACTTTTTTGTTCTCCATTCAGAAATACAGAAAGCACAGAAACTGTGTTATATTTCGGCAACTATTTTTGGGCATCTGAACTAGCCTCAACAGCAACAGCATGGAGTCCTGGAGATGATAAAAAAACTGAGGCAGCAATAGGACTCTCAGGCAGTACTTCAGAGTGGTTAGTTTGATATGCTACAACAGGCCCATGGTCATGTATGGGACCATGATACATCCTTTACAGCAAATCCAATACCAAGCATGCCCACCAAGATCCAAGTTTTCATGAAAGACAGAGAGAGAGGAGTGGAATGGCTCCTGTTAGCATTTCTGAACAAGATTATCTCAGTACGCTTGGACAAGATTGGCACAAACAATATTCTTAAATATCTGTTCCACATTGACTTGTGCATAGTGGATGACTGCTGCATATGTATTTTATATAATTCAGGATATTACTTCTGAGTACCAAACACTTCACTATCAAGAAACCTCTGATTTTTAATAAGAATGCTATTGTTTGCCTGCGTGCCTCTCTGCATTGAAGTGCATCTCTCTTTCCTCCTCTCAAAGAAAAGACTATCAACCAATCAAAAGACAAAGGATGAATTTCACAATAGGGAAAGAAAAATGTTTTAAACGTGGAGCTTATTTCATTTCATCTCATTGTTTACAAAATCTATCTGACTAAGCATTGGTGTCAGCCACACCCCAGACGGACCTCAGTGAAGAACAGATGTTAAAAGAACACGGCCAAATGGACTGCATGCGGATGAGAAAGGATGAGGCTATGCAAGCAGTTTGCATACATGGATTTCAAAATGTCAGCAGACTGAAATGAGAGCAGGGAGGCAAGAGAAGACATTTTCCCTGTTCTAAAATGAAGACAGCTCTCTCCCAGCTCAGGAAGAGGAGGAGGCTGGTAATGAGTTTGTAGATCCAATGTCTCCTCGGCAGCAGATTACCCCTTCTGTCAATATCCCAAAAGCTAGAGGCATTCAGGTACTACAATGACCCTGAGCAGATATTCTAGCTGGGTCAGCTGTGATACCACAGATCATTGTAAGGGATATCAGCAAGCCTCCTTCCACAGAATGAGAGTCAAAGGTTCTGTTAACGATGCTTCTAGCAAAAATCGGTATCATCTCCTCTGTTAATTTGCGGCATTTGTGGCATCAAGACTATGCTTTCTCAGGAACTGATTCTGGCAGACACATATCTGGACCAGGACAAAAGTGTGGATTGTGCTGATGCCTCCTCTGATTGATGTTATCACACCCTTTAAGCCTGCAAATTCTCTGGAGGACTCAGTGATATGGACATGACAAATGGATAACAGTAGTAATCCACCATCTCCTTCCCAGCATTTTAGCTGTGTGTTCTTTCATGTACAACCCATATTTGAAACCAGCTCACTGTTACTCTGGAGTGACCAGAGACCTATTTTGGGCCTAATACTTTTCTCCAGCATTGGACCTAGTAGCTTTGTATATTCATCTTTCGTTTTGGCACAGCTTGTCAATCTCTGCACACCAGCAGCTCACTGTGGTGTTTCACAGAGCACAGGCACGCTGAGTGTCACTCACAGGCAGCAGGGTGAGGGCCTGCCTGCGAGGTGGCACTGACAGCAGGCCCCACACAGTGGCAGGAGTGGAGATGATGGTTCTGTGTCTGTGGACAAAGCCCTCTTCTCCCACCTGTGAAGGCTTGGACTCTCTGGTCTGTTTCTTGCAGGAAGGACTGGGCCCTTTTTCAGCCTTTCTAGCAAAGGAACCACAAAACAGTATCCTGTAACTCCACTGGTGATGGCTTATGTGGCGAGTCTGGTAACCGTCCTCTGATGAGCTCTGGATTGTCATGGAAAAGATAAGAGTACAGAACCACATACAAATCCATGCAGAGTGCTATTCAAAGCTGGGCTACAGACCACCCGAAAATTAATGTCACTGCAAAGAGAGGAGTGCCAGATCACACTCTGTGTAATTACACAGCAAAAGAGCCATAGGGGACACTGCATTTTATTGGTCAAGGTTGTGTCAATAGAGGTTGATGGAAGTTGTTGACTCTTTCGGTCTCAGAGGCTGTCACAAATCGCGAAGTTTGATAAAAGTTTTTTACTTTGTTGTTCAGCACTGACATTAACTAAAGCCTTGGTTTTGTCAAGAAATTATGTACCAGTATATATGTCTTTTTCATCACCACTGATTTTGCTAAGTGCTGAAAGAAGTAGGCTTTTTCTGTTTCTATTAAATGTGTTATTTTCCTGTCAAATTACTTTCTAGATTCATGACTCAGGTGTAATTTTGATGACACAAAGATGGTCCATTTTGAACTTCATGTACCATTTTTCTCACCACAGCTATAATTCTATTAAATCAAGTACAGGCTGATTATTCTACAAATAACAAGAGAGATCCTAGATGAAAATTGCCTTTCAATACAATTTTTTTTTTTCACCAAGGAGGAGCTGTCAAATATATTATTTCAATTTTTTCATATTGCATTTCTTTCAGTACAATGTCAAGAATACCAATGACCCTTTAGTGCATGATTAACTCCATTAAACCATATTTAATGTCATTGCAGAAATCTTGGTTTATCTGTTCACAGAAAAAAATTCTCTTAGTGAAAATATTTTACCAAATACAAATTTTAACACACAAATTACTCTTGCTAATTTCAGTAATAGTTCATGTCTAAATAGTGGACATGTAATGTGGACAGTTACACCTTGTTGAGTGGTTTGTGAGCTTGGCCTGAGATGTTAGAAGGGAACTGGTTCCTACCTCGAGTGAGGATAGCCAAGAAGAGTTGAAAGGAACTACATATGTTTATCAAGCCAGATCTATGCCTCTGATCACTCCACTAGCCCAAAGGTTTAGTTCATAAACTTCTCTTTTCTTATAAGGCAAGGATCAGACCTCACTCACCAGGTAGGATAGGCTGGCATTCAGAGGCACATGCTGCACAAAGTCCTGGTAGTGTGCTTTCACAGTGGTCTCACATGTTCCTGGAAGGATCTGCTGTGCAGAGAGGACACATCACGGGTCAGCTTTCAGTCAGCATCCAGCTGAGTGTGGGCTTCAGTTCCTAAATGACCCTCAGCTTTTCTCTGCCTGCCCAAATAGGAGTCTGTTGACCATGAGGTCACAAGTCAGGCAAATGCCTGTGCAGGAGGGCATGTGATACAAACCTGCTGCAGCAAAGAACAAAACTTCAGCTAGGAGGAGAACCCCTGTCTTCCCTTCCCTACTGAGTGATGCATTGCTAGGACCAGCCACAATATGGCCTCTGTCCTACCTCCTCACAGCAAACAGAGCAAGTCAGAAAATCCTATCTGGCACATCACAGTGGCCACAGATGAGGAAAGAATCTAGGATGCTGATCTACACATGCTTCTACTGTACCTTCAGGGCAAAAACCCAGAAATTAATTGTGGTTATCCTACTGAGATTTCTGAGTCAAATTTCCAGTAATTGAGAGTGTACAAAGGTTTGTTTTCTGGTGCATAGAAAAAGAGCACAAAACTGATTCCGATGTGCTCTGGGAAGTGGTAGGTATGAACAGTTCTACTTCACTGGCCTCAGATACACAGAAGTAGAGAGGCATAATAATCAGTAACAGTGTTGGCAAGACTGAAAAACAGAGCTGTGATCAGGCCTGACAAAATGTTTTGTTCTTCTGGACATGTGTTAGGATGCAAATCTCTTGATAGCTGCGGCTGATAGCTGTTGGGAACTGTTCCTTATCCAACAGACATGACTCTCCTAAGAAACCAGAGAGTTTATGTTTCATGAGCCACTGGAAGACACAGAGATGAAAAAAAAGAAAAAAGAAAGTAAACTGGGAACCTTGAGCATTGAGTGCTGAATGTCTGGCACTCCAGAGCACTTAAGTCTCACTCCTAAGGACCAGTGAGAATAAATAATTTTGCATTGACTTTAGTGAAGTAAGACCATCTCTGAGTTTCTGTAATGAAATACTTCTTGCAATACTAGTGTTGAAACATGAAGAAAGGCTAAGGGGATAAAATTTGTTCTACTAATGGAGGACCTCAGGTGTATATTACAGAGAGCAATGGTTAGAATTCTGGACTAATTCACAGATGTGAAGACTACAGTTGACAGCTACAGAGGTCAGCATACTAGTTCTTAAATACAAAAGCCTTTGTCCAAATTGTGAAGAAACTGCTGGTGATTCTGCAGTCTTTGAGACCGAGAAGACAGACAGTTATATATTCACCAGATATGATCAGATCCAGAGGATCTGAGGAGTTCACAAACAGGAGTTCTCACCCTTGCACTTCATATTTTCCATTTCTCTGTCTTTAATGACAAGAGAAATTTTCACTTTATCTGTAAGTAATATCCATGCAACATGCTGAAGAGTAACATCTCCAGTATAAAACTGGGTGGTCTTCTACAGGGGTTTAGACATTATGAGACATTGAGTCTCTTTGCAACATTTAAAATAAGCCTCTCTTAAGTATTTAGATTAAGTTTTTCTTAAACATTTAAACATTAAGAATTTAGCTAAAACAGTAGTTAGAATAGAAAGCAAACACAGCAGAATCTAAACAATGAGATTGATGATTAAGCAAATTCCTCAGGCCTGGGAATTGATTACTGGTTATCTGATGTTGTTCAGCTGGGCTGTAACAAGAATCTGCAGAGGAAAAAGCAGGCAGTTATTGATGACCCCATTCAAAACCTGTTTTGGGAAAGGAACTGGGAGTTCTCCAAGGCCATATGTATTGTTAAAAACTAAGAAGGTAAAAAGGTCATAGCGAGGAAGAAGAGTTACTTCATCCAATGAAGGACCCCCCTCATAATTATGAGACCACCGACCCATTTCCTAGAGAGAACTACACATGCTTAATGACTTTTTAGCTAATTTCCATACGGAGCGGGAATGGGAGGGGTCCATGGTATTTGTATTTTGAATATTTAGAACTTTCATGGATAAATAGGCTTTGGATTGCTTTGTAATCTCGGAGCTGTGCTTTTGGAGCGATCCACACAGCTGCCCAGCACCCAAATAAACATACACTTTCTAACTTTAACGGGTTAGAGAGTCTTTGTCCGTTCCAGTTGAATAATCAATATTAGATCGATATCCATATTTTAATAAATCAATTATGCTTTAATTCCTATTCTCATTGGCTTGCTGAATCCAAAGAAAATGGTATATCAGAAGAATTTTTTAAAAGGCAGAAGCCTGATCTTTAAAATATGTTTTTCCAAAAGCTGTGGGGTCTCTTTTGCATAAGAGGAGCACAAACTGTCCTCCCCTGCAGTCTGTTGTAGACCAGGTACAGTTTCACACAAGAAAATTGTTCCACAGAATTGAACAACATACCCACTTTACCTTGTTTCATTCTTTAAATACAGATAACACTATAAACACAGTGAAAACCAGGCTTTATTTTTGAAGTCAGGGTTTCTTTAACAGAGATTGTGATGGACAATTGCAGTGAGTGGGAAGAATGCAATACAATCAATGTGATTGGTGAAGCAAACTCTGATTTATTTCCAAAAAGCACATATATTTATACCCTTTACATCATACGATTTCTATCAGCTTTTCTCATTGGCTCTGAGCATCGTGCGTCAATCAATCAACTGTATCAGTTCTTCTGTTTCTTCTTCTCAGGGTTCTTCCTCGTCCCGCTTCTTTCTTCTAATCACAATGGATATAACATTCGTATAAGCTCAGCTGTTTTCTTCCTTGTCAGCATATCTTTGCAAACTTGTCAGCACTAGTCTGCACGTATCCAACATGGTGTGCGGCCTAGCACAGAGTCTCTGTACAGCTTTTCCATGGACTCATATTCTTACTTCACAAGTCATCCCTTATCACATACCTACTTGTCCTTATCCCACAAGTCACAAATACCTACTTATTGATCATACCTATTAATAATCATACCTGTTATTCTCTCTTAGCTGCAAGGTTTGCAGCTTCCATATTGTAGTCAGCTAAGTCAGCATAGTAATATACATTGTATTAAGTTAGTACTTCCCAAGGATATGTAGCTCAAGAGACAATTGTTCTCTCAAGGGACTATTGTTCTTCTATAGCACTGTTGTACTTTGTCAATATGTTAGTATATTTCATATCTACTTTCCCAAATAATATATTTGTATCTAATTCCCCAAAGATATATGGCTCAAGGGGCTATTATTCTTTCTATAAACCTATTATTCTTTGTTAATTCTAAATACCAGTATTGTTCTTTGTTAGTTCTGAACATCAGTATTGTTCTTTGTTAGTTCGTAAGCATCAGTCTTGGTTGTGCAGGCCCTGCAGACCCTCTAGGGATTCCAAATGCCCTCAAGAGATGAGCCATTCTTCTACAGACAATGAGATCCCAAAAAGTTCAAGCTGACCATCTAAATTCTGTACTGCTTTAAATCTTACACATATTACCCAGAAAAAAAAAAAGATTTTGGAGGTATTATTTACTCAGTTATTGTTCAATTTATATTAATTGTCAATTAATATTTGTTTTTCTTGCATTTACAATACAAATGGCAGAAGAAATGCAGAACCTATCTACAGTAGAAGTTTTCAATTGCTTTACTACAGTCCTACAAAAAACAAGTTGGAAATAATAAGTTTTAAATTTAAAAAAAAAGGTTTAAAATCTCACCAGATGAAAATGCAGGCAGTTGTATTACAGTGTTTACAAGCTTGAGGTTCTTCTTGTAAAAAGTATATGTTACTTATAAGAATTCATAATCATTTGCTCCAGTATCTTAAAACCAAATTCTGTAATTGAGACAACCGCTGGTAGGACTGCATTGTTTGCCCCTTAATAGATACGGGGCAAAGAAAGGATTCCTATTATTTCCAGCAGAATGTTAAAGAATTCCTTATAAAAGTAATTGCAAAGTGCGCAGAAGTGGGTGGGAGGACCTGGGAATGAACTGACAGAGTCCACAGGTACCAAGGAGAGTGACTTCAACCTCAATTATGAACAAAAATAGCAGACCAGTCAAGAGGAGAATTTCAAAGACACAATCAATAGTGAGTCTGAAGCTTTAGACTGTACTGATTTTTTGATACATTCAAAGTTTGCCCTTGCAAAGCAGACTGGCTAGCCTATGGGAAAACTAAGGAGCGGGTGGATCTTCACCCTGCCTCTCCTTTCTGATTGTGGTGACCCAGCAATAAATTCCAAAGCAGTCTACTCACGTCAAGGTCTCAGAAGAAGCTGTAGTTGCTGACCCAGGAATCAACACTTTCAAACGTACTGCTTCATTAATCTGCAAGTGCCTATTGACCACATTTTGGAAACACAGTACTAGAAGTTCTTGGAGCGATTGAATTGGAAACCTGAGTCTGTTTTCCTGACTTCTCTACTACAGTTACCTGCTTGCACAGATATACTAACCAAACAGATGATGTGACTGTGGTGTCCTTCTCAAGGCCAGTCAAGGCAGCTGGATTTTGTAATTACAGACAGTAAGGTTTCTCAGAGGTTACTCAATTCTTGTTTTGATGGAAAATTTCAATCAGGATTTGCAGGCACCCCTTCAAAAATTCTTTCTTGAAATCTAGTACATTTCTCAGGAGAAAATGGCATTTTCACACACACATTAGCTCTGAAATGTCTTCTTTGAACTGGTCCATTTACATGAGCACACTAATTAGCAGTAAACAGAATATATCTTAAGGAAACTTCAGGTTCTTGTTCACCAACAGTTTCTGGGTTACTTTTGAATTGCTGCTTCAGCTGGGCTGGAGACCAGCTGTAATCTACATAGCACATTAGCCAGAGTTCTAGAAGGAAAAAATGCCATGGACCTCAGTTTCAGGCATATAGAAGCATTTGCAGCCTGCAAAAAATAGGCAATCCTCAGCTACACTACCCTAGGAACAGAGCAAGGTCCCATCTGCCCATTATGCTCTACTCTGCTGCCTGCCACATCAAGCAAAAGTAGCTCGGGATGCTCTACAATCTCCCAACATTTAATCAAGATTCTAAACCCTTATGTTTGTATTTGTTGCTGAATATGCCTCAGGTATATTCTCTAGCTTTGATCTTCTCTCAGGCTGAGATGGAGGACAAGAACCAAACTTCAGCAGAAGTCAAGACTGACATTGTGAATAAGACACTGACAAGAAAGAAAAGATAGATTTTTTTTTTCCCCTCATTCCCTGCTCTCCCTTTCGTCTACTCACTTGACTCATCAACTATTACTAGCAGCATGTCATACTTACATTTTCCCTCTTGGAGGGAAGTAAAAATACACAAGTTGAAACTTCCTTATCGATTTGGCTGCTCATGACACAAACACTGTATATTTGCTTTCATTGCTGTCCAATAAATATTTTATACTTTTCTGACCTAGCAAGCAGTTTTCTGGAGCATACTGTAGGCAATGCTAGTCAATTCTGCAAAGTTGTGTAACACCTGGTATGGCTGTAATATGTTGGCAATGCTATCCATGCTACTCAGCTCTCAATGAGAATTTTTTTCCCTGTGTGCCAAAGTGGAGCTGCTTTGAGCTTTGGGAAGACTGAAGCTTTCCCTAGCAGATCATTAAATGAGTCATCAGTCCTGAATGAATCTTTGTATTACATGTATCAGATGGTTAGTAGTCTCACTGAATATATTTTCACGTCTAGAAAAAAAGCAAGGATAACATTTTGGTGATTCTGTTAGCCATAGACATGATTTTGCTTGGATTGAGCCTCACGTGTAGTCCTCCCTTCTCCCTGGATAGATACCATTCCTCCCTGGCACAAAGAATAAATATAAGTTATTGTCTGCGATACATCTAAAGACATACCTCTTCTGTCACATCTGAGGCACTTAGCCTCTTACGATCTTATGATCACTGTGCTTCACACAGCCAGACCCCACACACAGGCAGCACTCTGGTTTCTCACTTGCATTCCAAGTTTCTGCATCAAGTGAGAGCTAAGGATGTGGGCAGCAACATCCAGTCACAGAACAGGAGAAAATCTGAGACTGAAAAGCACTGGGGATGGTGTCTTCTTGGTTTCCTGTGACAGTGTCACTGTTGGGTGTCAGAAAAAAAATCCTTTCTTCAGGCCTCTTGAGAGCCTACCTAATCTTTCCAACAGCTCAAAGCCTGCAAACATAAAAGCAGCCCGGAGTTTCAGCAACTTGAGGAGCCAGAAGATAGCAACCTTGTCACCTTCAACAGAATGCCACACCTGAGAAGGATTTACAAAGCTAGCAAAAGCTTTGAGTAAGGCCAGCTCAATGAGAACAGGGTGTAGAATTAAGCTTCAAAACATACTCAGAACTGTGCAAATCTTCCTACTGCATATGGCAAAGAGAATAGCACTTCCCAGAGTCCATTGACATTCCTAGAAAACTGGTTAAAGTCAGAATGCTCTGCCTTTCCTGATGTCCCATGCACACCACAGTAATGCTGCTGCAGCCAGGGGAGGCACTCCTTTCTCGTTTAGTAGGTGGAAGTCTTTCTCTGCTTCCGCTTTTGCTGCTCTGCAAACGGCAGCAGCAGATTCCAGAAGACTGGAAGTCTTCTGCTCTTTCCAGTTCACCACCAAGCAGATCTTGGGCAGATAGACTACATATGAGAAAGAGAGTTTATTTAAGTACCACCTCTGCTAATACTTGATGCTTTCAAGCCCAATAATGTCTGCAGCTACACAACCCAGTACTGAATAGCAAAGGCTTAAAGAGGAGGGAAAAGCACAGGGACAAAGATCATCACTGTCTTGTCCATCACAACCTGGTAGGGAAAACCTTACCTTTTGAATCCAGTGAGTTGTTTCTCCCTCATATTACCCTGCTTCTGTCACTAGTAGCATACAGGTGTTTTCAGTGCTGCTGGAGAAGCCAAGACTGATGAGAGATGAAAGGAGGACCATGTGTCTCTTACTAAACAGTAAGAGGAAAGTTAGGAACAGCACATGTCACTTGATCCCAACTGCCCTTACATCCTTGATTTGCTGTAACGTGTAACTTTGACTTCGGTTGTGTGGTTTCATCAGAAAAATGATTTAATTTCTCCCACTCTAGAAGTGGGGCTGGGATGTGGGAATATGACTTCCTTGAGGAAAGGTGGTAGTTCAGACCTAGATTTTAAAGTCAATTCTGCATCCTCCTACTTCTTGTGCTTCAGTAAGGTCACTGTCCCTAAACTGCACAGCACCCAGCCTCTGAGTCAGGCTCCAGACAAAGGAGAAAACATCCCCAATACAAAGCATCAGGTATTTTATCCTACTCTTCCAGAGCATTAGCTATATCCTAGGCCACAAAAATTAATCTGCAGTAAAGATCATGTCTCAGCATTCTGGTCTGCTTTACTGACAATTTCCACCCAGGCAGTTTCCATTAACACTGATCTGCTGCCTACACAGGTGCTCACTGCCCATCCAACAAGCTCAGACACAAGCAGGCCAGCCTCCACTGTCAAACACGTAGCCAGGCTCTCCTCTGCTTAGTCTGAGTCTGTTTACACTAGTATCTGGCCAGTTGCAGTCATAACCTGTGTGCCCCAAGTCACTCAACAGCCATCACACAGAAAATTACAGACTAAAAGCACAGTCTTTAGGCATAAATCCTTGGGCTTTTCCCAAATGCTTCTCACCTGCTTCTTATCAGGCCCAAGCCTAAATCAACAGACAGGTACTAAGACTACCCCAGTCCTGTTATAAAGCTCTCTCCATGGCACAGAGATGCTTTTGGCGTTTCTAATATTAGCTGTCACCAGAGCACAATGTTTATGTGTAGCACCCCAGAAAAAGCTATGGTTACAGCCATCTCTGAAAGGATTCTGCAGGCTTACTTTAGATCTCTGCCCCAGCTTTAGACCTACTGACATGCACTTTCAACCTTCATGCCTGTGTGTTAGTATGTTCCTGTGGAGTTAAAGCAAAAGAGGAAAATAGATGTTAAACCATCAACACCCAGAGCTTAGCTCAGCTTGAATTCAGATGTAAGCAATGACAATTTAGGCTGAAAAAATTGATCCATAGGCTTTTCCTAAATGCATCACATCATTTTCTAGCTTAAGAAAATTGCATTAACTCTTATTTGCAAGTTGTAGAAGACTGCTAACAAGAGCATGTTGTGAATTCAGTTGCCAAGACCAAGGAACAAATGTAAGAGGATAGGTCTGCAAGTATGAAGTTTAGTACAAGTCTGTATGGCATTTATGGACAAATCTCCTGAAACACAAAAGCCTTTTTTAAATTGGAGCTGGATTCACACTGTTCCTTGCATTTTAAAACAGACTTTTCCAAAGCATTTTCTTCAACTATAGTTTGTATTTAATCCTGAAAGGTAGCTCTTTATTCCTAAAAAAATCTTTTTTAAATAGATGCCATGTGCAATTCAACCCGAATTTTCAACTCCCATTTTACTTATCAAAAAGTAAAATGTTTTGGAAATGTGAAATACTTACCTGGATTTGTCCCTCCCAGCAATTCTGTCTCCATTTCCTCATCATTTTACTCAGCTGGAGCTTTCAAATTTCCTCTGGGGAGATAAAAGATCACCTTGTTTCCTGCAGCTACTTGTATTGACTGTTGTTTGCTAGCAGGCAGAAAAACAGAAGTGCAGTCAGAAAAATAGCTTTCTCCTCATCAACCTAACCCCACAAGGCTTAGCTCTGCTGGCAACTCACTTACATCCAGAAAGGAATTAAATGTTTCTAACAATTGCATAAATAACAGAAAGCTGCAAGATGAGAGCCACATCCTCTGCACTAGTCTTACAGGGATAATTCAGCAGGAAGTGGATATTCCCTCTATCATTTCTAGCAAGAAAAGGCAGCTCATTGGAGGAGCTCATTGCAGATGCAGAGCAAATCCCAGCTCACTCCTCAAACCACAAAGCTTTAATGTGGATGAGGGCTATCCTTATGCTTTCAGAAACATCAAGGGATAAGGGCTTTTTGGAATTAGTAAGGAGAAGGATCTGCCTCTGAGCATTGGGTAGTGGGTGTAAAAAAATTAGTTAAATGTACAGTAAAGGGATTTTATAGAAGATTAGCTGTAAAAATAAAGTCACATGTTTGTCTTAAGGAAAGAAGTACCTGAAGAAGGAGTAAATATTTGTCTTTCTGTATCTCTCTTCCTCTGTCTAGGCTTTTATCTTACATGAATGAGCACTGTGTACACAAAATACCTCATGAACAATGTTTATAAACCTCAGCTGTGTAGGGATAGGGCAGATAGAAATGCCAAAAACAGTCTTCATGTCAGTCAGCATCACAGGTGCAGGCTTCTGCTTCTGATGGTGCACAGCATGACCAGCATTTGCTTCTGAAAACTGCAGTTCTTCACTAGGTCACCTCAGAACGACAAGTGGCATCAGAGGATCAAAGCAGTATTTGAACTGACTGGATTTGCTCCATTTTCCCATCCCTAGTCTGTGTTTCAGTAGAGGAGTTTGACATAAAGGCATACATATTAAATTCATAACTGGGTGTGAAGCAGTAGAACTATCCAATAAGATAGGCTTCTTTCTGTGGTAAACTTCCTTACCTACCTTTAAAAATGGTGATTGACTACCCTCAGTGCAACTACGGGAGCATGAAATACCATTAACCTTTCCATGACAGATTTTCTTTATTCTCGCAGCTGTTTTGCCATTATGGAACAAATAATGAGATTCTTTGAGAAGGACTTTCAGAACACATAGCATTAAAAAGAGCAAGAATTTGTTCCGGTATCAATGAAAAACAGGGTAAAAGAACATTTCATGTAGCATGAAATTATTTTGCATGTATTGAGTTGGGTTTACCCAAAATAAAACCCTCTTGAAACGTTACTTTATGTCTTGAAATTATTTTTTTTTCAAGTGGTTATAAAGAGAAACGTGGCATTATATAAACCTGTATAAAATGCAGAGATTCAAAAATCCCTCCTACCAGAAAGTCAATTATTCTAAACTGTTCTCATCTTCCATAAACAGCTAATTCTTTTGCAGTGGTTTTTTGGCTATAAATCTCAACATCTATAAGCATGAGACCCTATTCTCAGCCAGGTGACATTTGTCAATTCACTGAATGTAGTGCAATAACTTCTGACTGACAGCTGCATGAGTTTACTGAATTGTCTATGTAAAGAGCAGTAAGCACCTTATCCTCTGCTCTCCTGATCAAGGCATCATAAGGACCTCTCTCTGGTAAGAAGTAATTCATCAAGATCTAAGCCATCAACAGAAAAAACACCGTACGAACATCTGGGTATTGAGAAGCACTCATCCCAATGTCTCCGAGAGCTTTAACTAGATGTTTAACGCAGCAGAGATCTCTCCCCATGAAATATGCCACGTGAGTTTACATGTTCTCTGCATAAAAATCTTCTTTAGTCAATTCTTCCTGCTAATTACTTCCAGCAATTATGTAAATACATAGGGACACAGATATAAAAAGAAGAACATGTGATGTCAGCTTCTCATATATTTAGAGTTTCACTTTTCAGCTAAAGGAAGGAGAGGTAAATAAGTAGTCCAGCAAAAACAACCAAGGGATCACCTGTGGTAGCACAGACTCTTTCCCATGGGAATTTTTCTCTTCTTCTCCCTGTGTTCTATAAATAAAGATAAGGTTTGGATGTTATTGAAACTGTCTCTGGAAAGATGGGCAGTTCAACCTGGCCTATCAGCCTAGGGGGAGGTTTTGAATTGACCCAATCTGGAGGAACTTTTAAAAGTCTATATAAGTTTTAGAATTAAATAATAAAATCAGAATTTCGCCTCACCCGATCCAGTCTGGTTATTGCACGTGGCTAGCGGCTCACAGCGACATCCATCAAGTATGATATACCAAATATAATGAACACAGCACAACACAGTTGAGGCATCTATATGTTTGAAAATACAAGCCATCAAAATGGAAAACATCACCTATTTAAATTCTCTTTAACTACCTTTGCTTCTGTTTTTCTCTGTTAAATCAAGTCATGGTTTGGAGCTTTAACAAAAAAGGGTTTAATCAGCCTGTTTCTGATGTAGGGAATAGGTTGAAGTAATGATAGCAGACTGGAAAGATGTCTTCTGTTGCCTAGCATTGTTTTGCCAAATATAGACACCATGTGTTATATTCCAGCCCAAGTGATCCCAAAGCATCTTATTCCGTAAAGTCCCTTTTGCTTTGGGAAGGCAACACCTAAACACACAGCCAACTGAGAGAAAAAAGAATTTCAATTCCATTGAATATAGTGAATAACGGCCTACCTAAATCATTCTTCTCCAAAAGAAATCTGTTGAGAAAAGGGGGTGAACACCTTGTTGGAAAGTTAAAAAAAAAAAAAAGAAAAAAAATTGTAAAGTATTTTTGTTTTTCAAAAGAAAAAACCTACATTTATTTTTAAAAGCCAGAAACAAAAAGTCACTTAGTTTTTCTCTCAAACATTAAATAAATAACAGCTTGGTAGTCACCTCTCAGAGCATGAAAACATTTGCACTGAAATGTTTACTAGCACAAAGAGTGAAATTTTCTTTTAACTGATAATGTAGGAACAGTCTGCTCCTGGAAAGTTCAAAGAATATAACAGTCAAGCAAGAGGTGGTAGGTTGTTTCTGAACCCATAACAAAGTGTTCACCACACATATAAACAAGGTTGGAAAGATACTGGAGGCTGACTGTCCCTCAGTAACTGCCCCCTGATTTTGAAAAACTCCAGGTCCATATGCATGCTACCATCAGTCTGTACGCAATCTTCAAAGGGTAAAATGTTTTCGTGATTCAAACTAGAGTGCAATAGAACACAAAACAGCGTTATTTTTTCTTCAGTAATTCACAAGACAAATTGCTGTTTATTGACCCACAGCAGGTTTTTACAGATGTCTTTCATACTTTTCAGTGCAGAAGATACTTTAAGGTACATTTAAAAAACTGAAATCTCTGTCTTTCCTGGGATTGTATCTAATTGACAAAGCCCAGATGCTGAGCATGATTGGGACCAGAAATAATCTACTTTAATAGGAGAAGGCTGAGATAGGCTTAATACCATACTTGTAAACACGAATTTTACAGAGATTCTCATTTTTGATGGAACAAAGTTCAGATCAACTCCCTGGTAACTTCTGGGGTGGAAGAGAAGAGGGAGAGAAGGCAAAACCAAAACTGAGATTCCTTATGACTGAAAACACATTAAAACAAACAAAAAGCTTGTTTGTTTTAAAAAATGCTTACAAAATCCTCATTTGATGCACAAATCCAAATTCAGAATCCTCCCAAGCTATTCCAAAACTGAGTTGATTCTTCCACCCCCATCTGATCTACAATGAGTCAATCACAGCATCAGGAAACTTAATAGGTTTTATAGCTACCTTGTAACACAGACATCTCTCTGACTTGTTATATTTGAAATTCAGGGTGAATTTTGTGTCTCTAAAAAAAATTTAAGTTTTAGTTCCCAGGCAGTATAAATTGATAAAAGCTTTCATGTAGCTCCATTGATTTTTCCCCACAGAAGAGCTGATCCTTACCTTCTATCTCTGCCATACGCAGCAGAGCAGGGAAGTCAGAATACCCCAAACATTCTCACATCCTTTCCATGATCGGCTGTTGATGCAACAATATAGACAGGTACAGAACAAATGCAGCCCTGCTACTCCAGACCTTTTCAAATGCAGCCCCAAAGATCAGAGGATTTAGTATTGCTTTATTAAGAACTCAATTACCATTGAAGGAGGCAATAGCTGATAACATTCCTGCATCAAAGGAAGCATCTTCTTGAGTCAGGTAGAAGGGATCCTTTGGTGGCCACAAGACTCCAGCATTGTTTCCATGCTTCCATGTGGCTGTACAGGGCACTAGCCTGGGCTCCAAGAGACTGCAGGGCAGATCTGTCCTGCTGGTGACTTCACAGGATTCACTTACTCTATGCTGCTATTTCGCCCCAGTGACACAGCAATAAAGGAGTCCCATTTTTGGAAATTGTGTTTAGATTTAGAGGCATGGAGTTCTAGTCAAGACATAGGGATTATTCTCATTCATTCACCAGGCTTGGATTCTGAAGTGGTAAACAAGCTTCACAGCCAAGGTAACAACATCTCTTGCTGTCTTTTGGTTCTCCGTCTGATGTGTTTTATCTTGTAATTGCAAAAAACAGGGAATAAGCCTATGAGGTACCTTTTTTTATGCTTAAACATAATTATTACAAGAAAAGTTAGATTATGCCTGGACAAAGGACACAAAACTTTTGTTCTTGCTAGCAGGATGAAACCTGAAAATTCTAGTTCTGTATTTAAAAGATGGAACTTATTTCAGGATGAAATAAGAATTAGCGTGATCTAGAGCATTAATAGGACACACACTTCAGATTTCTCATTCATGCAGATACCTTTAGGGCAGCTGGGAGCTGCTATTTCCTGAGATATTTTAAGAGATCGTGAAAGCACATTGTTTTTCTTGCTGTCACAACAAAGCACTTTTCACAGGTTTTTTTGATCTTAAAATAGGGGGAAAATACCACAATCCAATAGCTAAGCCTGGAATCACTTCTTTTAAAGGTGTAGGACCCAACAAGTCCCCAGTGATAGCAGCTGAATGCAAGTGACATGCTCCTCAGGCTGCTGGTCTGGGAGTCTGAGTATCTAGTTCGGTTGACATCAGTTTTTGGTGCTGGCTACTCTCAGACCGGTGGCCTAACCAAGCCATTGCTATGCAGCAATCAATCCATCAGAGGGCAGTAAGAACAAAAAAAAGAGTTGTACTAAAGAACCAGATTTATTAGAAGCTTTATCATTTATACAGCCAGGAAAAACAATACTGCCAGTTTGCACCAGTCTTTTTAAAAATAAACTGTGATGACCATTTTTTCAAAAATAACAGAAAACAAGGTAATCAATGAGACAGAAAAAGAGTGGGAAATCCTGCTCTGAGAAGCCATAAACACAACAGTTAGTCCTATGGGAGAATATACCAGTAGGAAATCAGTTTGCTTACTCAGGAAAACCTGCTGAGATTAATTACAAGTGAAAGTCTGATATAACCTGTTGTATTTCAGATCATATTCCCAAAAAAGATACGTCTCTAAACAGTAATTCTGTATGTTGAATGTGGTAGAGGCACCAATCACATTAATACAGTTTATTCATGTGATTTCCTAGCATGGGAAACAGGCTGGGATCACAGTATGATACACAATTTCTTGGCTAGAGAGGTGAGCTCTTTCATAGAGGAGCACAGCAGCAATGTGAAAATCTGTAGCTGCTTAATCTCCACTCAAATCATCACCAGTATCTCAGCGTACCCTTGATCTTCCTTGCTAGAATGCTGGGATGAATGCCAGGGACTTCGGCAAAAGCAATGGGAGTACGACCAACAGACCAGACCATCAAGGCTAAACCATGAACATGTTGCTCGCAAAGTAATTCCACTGATAGAGGGAATGTGCTAACCCAGAAGAAGCACTTCTTTCTCTTTTTGTGGAAACCTCTGCAGTTTTGACTTGGCATCCAAAAAAGCAGAGGAAAGTCTTTCATCTTCATTCAAAGACTGGAATCTTTTCAGACTTTCAATTGTTGAGCTACCATTACAACAACAGTGGCGTGATAGAAAAATACATGTACTTTATTTCCAATGGAGAATATCTCAGGAACACTTCAGGATATTAAATGGCATTCCAAATCTTGCTGAACAAAGCATTGCTCTGACTTCTTTGGAAAAAACTGTTTTCCTCAGGAATCTCATACCTTCATTCCAACCATGGACTCAAACCCGTAGGTATTTCAAACATCTCCCATGACATCATGGGTATATTTTTTCCTGCAGCTATTAACAAAAGGAACAGAACCAGCAAGCACAAAAGATTTTCTCCCCAAATTTCAGTTCTCTCTCAGCTCGAGTCCTCTACCTCACATCACACTCTATCTACAGGCGGGTATTTCCAGTTCTCAGATACATAACGCAAATAATTTTCTAAGGGCAACACTCTACTTGCTGTTTGGGTTTGGGGATTTTTTGTTCTCTTAGGAGATATCCATGCTATGCTATGGCTCCCTTCCTTCCTTCTAAGCAGTAAATTTATGCTCTATGGCAAGAAGTGGCTTAAGATGAGCTGACATCCCCAGAAACTGAAAGCTTTCACATCTCGCCAGGCTACACTGCACCTTACTGCCTGGAGCTTCTAGCAGTGAATCTGACATACAGCGAAACCACCATTTGGGGGAGAGGAAATCACACTGTCATTAACAGAAAAACTAGCTGGCTGGCTGGCTATGAAGTCATGGACACTGGACCTCAGCAGGCGAGATGTCCTGCTGTTAGAACACTGAAATTTAAGGGGCAACATTCCTTCTGCATCATGCAAAATTTAACTCTTTAATTTGTTGATAGCTCTTGAGAGTCATCTGTCCTGAAGGCATTCTGGAAAGTCGCTGAATAGAAGAAAGACAGAAGACATGGTACTGATCTGTTCACATTTCACTTTTAACTGTTAGATTTCCTTCCTTTAGTATTCACTTCTGCTGTTTGTATTATTCAAATAGATATGACTGGTTACTTTGACAGACCTTTCATGGGAACATATTATTGCAGATTTCCTTCTCTGTTTTATATTAGAACCCTCCATGTTCTACAATGAAAGGTTTGAGGGCTACAACTCTACAGCAACAGTTTCCTCAGACAAAACAGAAAAACAAGTGAAGTAGGAGAGAAAGTAATTTCCCACAGTTGTGCTCGAGGTATGGAGTGCAGCTCAGACCCTTCCAGCCTCATATGACCTTGCCAGACCACTTGCATTCTCCACTGGAAAACAGACTGAGCAGAAGGCTAAAGATCTAATGCTTTACAGGAATATAACTGAGAAAGAAAACAAACAACACTTGCTGCAATCAAGAGGAGCTTCTCCAACTACTTCAGTGAGCTTTGGGAAGGGTTAGGCCAAGAGGACAAGGAATAGAAACTGAGGCACAGGAAGTTCCGCACAAGTATGAGGAAGAAGGAATAAGGAAGAACTTCTTTACTGTGCAGGTGACCATACACTGGTTGCCCTGAGAAGTTGTGCAGTCTCCCTCACTGGAGATATTCAAGGACTGTCTGGATGAAATCCTGTGCCTTGTGCTCTAGGGTGACCCTGATTATGCAGGGAGGTTGGACCAGATGACCCGTGGACCCTTCCAACCTGACCCATTCTGTAGTTCTGTTAATGCAAAGTGAAAGATCTGCTGTATTCCCTCTGGCATCAGGAAAGAACCACACAATCTGCTGCTTCGTAAACCCTCATTTTCTACACTACATGGGCCCACTATGTTTACACTTTTGCTGTCTCAGAAATGTCAAGCTCATCAAGAATTTGTAAAGCCTCATCACCTGGATGTGTGTGATCATATGGGAAACTCAGCTCACCCAGCTCACCCAGCTCAACAGCAGGCACAAAATACAACTCAGAAGCCAGCCAGCTTTACACTACTGATATTGACATCTATATTGCCTGGACCTGATGATCTCAAAGGTCTTTTTCAACCTAGTAGACTGTGTGATTCTGCGACTGAGTCTTAATGCCTCTACACTGACATTTGAATCCTATATTTAAATGTGTCAGTGTCTATGTGAGGATCTGAAGGGCACCACTGGCCCTGCCTGATGTTGCCTGGTCCCCCAGGGCTCCTCCTGCCTGCCCATGGGTGCTGATGGTGTTGTTCCTCTCTGGACCCAGCCCTAGAGCCCCTGAGAGCCCTCAGTTCCCACCATGCCCAGACAGTCTGCACAGTTAGGCAGGATGACTGTCCCCTTGCTCTACTGCACTGGCACATGTGACACGTGCATTCTGTGCTGACTCAGCTCCTGGGCAGCCTGTGGCCATGCCCCTGCATCTACATGGGGGAAAACAGCATGGCCACCTAGTCTCCCCTAAAAAATGTTCCAAGTTTTCTGTTGGGAAAAGACAGGCATTAATTATTACCAGCTCTCTCCTCTGGAGCAGACAGAACAAACTGCTCATATTTTGCAGCTATGAAAAATAAGATTTGGATGGTGGAGAAGGGAAGACAGGGGTGATGATGTAATCCCTAACTCTTCCAGGTTCCCCATCTGCCAAGGAGGAAAAAGCAGACTGCACTGCCAGGCAAAGCTCACAGACCATTTGTTCAGGAAGGTATCACGAGGGCAATGGGCACAGATCTGTGGCTGAGTAGCCAAGAAGGTAGAAAGCAGATGAGCATTGGGGGAGCAGACAGACCTAGAGCTCTCCCATGCAGTACTGGAGATAAAAGAGCAATCCCTTCTTGCTTAGGGTAAAGCACTCAAGTGTTGTCCCAACTCTCCTTTCTCACCAGTTTCTTTGGCTGTGGAAAGGACATAAATAAACATGGAGTACATTCTTTCCTAGAAATCCTTTAAAGGGGCATCTTGTCTTCCAGATACAGAGAAGAGAAAAGGTAATTGTAAAAAGATGTGTCTTTACTATTTTCATAAGCTGTGTTTAAAGGGTCAAGTGCCTTGAACATCCCACTCCCATTACTGGCAACTAAAGGTCAGTATCTGTCAAGTATACCATGCTATTCCCAGCACATTTGTCTAGATATAGTCTTTTGTACACCCGTGGGATGAGAAGGCAGTCTGCCCAAGAACTCAGGGATTTCTTTGAAGTTCTTGCCATTCCTGATCCAGTGCCCTAACTTAACTAACATATGTCGCTGTAGGAGCAAGCATGGAGAGAAAACCGACACAGATTTGGTCCAGGAGAAAAGGTGAAGAAGTGTCTTTATTTAATTATATTCAGCCCATTTTATACATTAGTATTCTTGCATAGTGTAAGGTCATTGGATCTTTGGTCATCCACCTCCTGAAGTGATTGGTCAGTTCTCTCAACACCCATTTCAAAATATTTCTCTAGTCAGAATCATAACAATCCACAGGTGCAAGATAGAAAAGAATAGTTTACAGAAAACCATAATATTGTTTTGAATAACTTGCATGGGAAAGACAGAGCTCTCATGAAATGCTGCAGCCTCACAAAATGCTGCAGAAAGCTGGAAGGTTTCTCTGCTAAAGCTTTATAGCATCCATAAATATATTTGGCTAGGAACATGATAGTGAAATCAGAAGAACAAAAGAAATCACTCTTCTGATCAACTTGGATTTCTCTTCCAAAATAATAAATCTGTACTTGCAACAGATCCCTAAGAGTTTACACATTCAATAGATAACTGAAGTAAATAATTATTTGAACTTTTCAAAGTAATTTATTTAAATACCCCATCTAGTTAAATAGCCCATCTGTTTTTTAAATTATCCACAACCATTTGTTATTTAAAAAAAAAAATTGAACATATGTGGCTTTAATCTTTGTTCAGGATGTAATCAACCCTCCCAACCTTGCCAAGAGTATTTTAAATAAAACTTCTTTTTGTAAATCAGATATTTTAATGAAGCATTATTAGCTGTCATTATATTCTTTTAATAACCAGAGACAGGGTTCTGTCTCACAACTTCAGAAAAGCTAGACAAAAATTGGTCTAAATTACTCTTCAAAGCAGCCCTGAAATACCTTCAGAATCTGCTAAGCATGTCTGACTTCATTTCAGGAAGATGCCAAGGTAATCTATGTAGTGAAAAGAGTAATGAAGATCAAAATAAAAGTTGGAGAAAAAGTCATCCCTTAATGCTGTCTTTGTCCCAGGCTGTAACCCTCAACATCACTTATCAAGATAATAGGCCATTCATTGGAAAACCTTTCCCCTCGTCCACATTTCAGTGCCAGGCATGGACGCAGACAGTCCTCCTCTGGGAGACAGCATAGGGCTGCAGGTGGCATAACAGTACCTAATTTTATACTTCTGCCTTGTTTCCCAGGCAAAACGTCCCATATCAGAGCTTCACTGGCCAGGTGGTCAGCTCTTTCCACATCATGTCACCAGGCACCACTCTGAAATGCTTTTTGTTGCTGTCTTTCATGAGGGGATCTCCACTCCTATGACTCTGCCCAGACCTGGGAACACATTATTATACCTATTCTCTTGTACTGGCACTTCCATTTACCTTTCTTTCCACCTACCTGACTCTGCTCACATTGAAAGAGACTTTCTTTTCCAAATGCTGTCATGCATCCATGAGTCCAATTGGTCTATCTGCATTCAAGACTTGGAAGACATTTTACTATGGTACATTCACAGTACTCTTAACCCTTTCCAAATTTTGCAAATGCCGCTATCAGCATAGTTTTATTCTCATTCTTTTCCCCTCTAGCTCTTATTACAAAAAGCATGAGGAAACCAAGTGACTCCCCTCTCCCTTTGTGTGTTGGAAAAAATCCTGGCAATATATTTTATGAGATCAGTAAGCCAAAGAAGGTTGTGTGAACCTCTCAGAACACAGGTCCCCTACAAGGCTTGAGTTTTCTGCATACTTCTAGAGTGTTTAACATTGTTGTTTCTCCTTGTTGCTGTCCTTCTGCTGCTATTACACTTCCCCAGCTATACTGAACCATAGAGTTCTCTTTTGCACAGCAAGTGAGCCTCTCAGCAGAGTTCCAAATCTGGGAGGTCTAGGTACATTTTAGAACATTGGGTAGTGTGTACACAGCTCTATCAAAAAGCCATGCTTCAGTATGCTACCTGCTGGGACTCTGTTACCTAAATATATTGTACAGTGCACAGTGCATAGTGTCAATACTATACCACAAAAGGCCAATCTTCAGACACTTTGGGTGTCTTTAAGTCACCCTTAAGGGCACAGGAGACATGACAAAGGGCTAAGGGCAACAGCCATCTTTCTAGATTTTCGAGGACAAGTTGGATACACATGTCCCTCTAAAGCACCACTAGATGCCTGTTTTGAAGGAACAGAACCCTATACATATGGCTTCAAAGCCCTGTTTGTTCAATGAGATGTGATTCAAGTCCCAGTCCTGAGTGCTAGAATCAAAATTAGCCAAGAATGTTCTACTGTGGCCTTTCCTCGTCCGCCTCATCTAGACAAGATGAAATCCTGCATTGTCTCCTTTCTATTATTAAACCATGAGAACCCCCATGTGAATTACTCCCGAACAAACTTTCCTGGTATCCCTGCTGCCTGTTTGCACCCGCTTTGGTGTGAGAGTGGCTGCAGCAGCTCCCAATTCCTGAATATTCTCTGCTGATCCATCAAGCCTTCTTGGTGCTTGGTTATTCAAGGCCTATTCAAATATCGTCATACTTTATGCCACTTCACTTACTCCTGGTTTTTTTCTGACATACTTTCAGTCTGTTTTTTATCCTCTTCATTTTCTTCATTGTCAAGTTAAGTGTGCCTTTTGACCACATTGGTTACAGGCATCTCAAATAATCCCTTCTTTTCTGTTATTCTGCATCTCTCATGAACCTTTGTTCAGAAATGCTGTGCTAGAACGCACTGACAATTCCACTATCTCTGTGTCCTGTTCTGCACAGTAGCTAAAAGCAAGGTGACTCTGTAAGAACAGAAGAATAGATCAGGCCCTATAGCTTACAGCCCTTCAGTAATTCCCCAGCTTCCAGCAGTTTTTCGGCCAGACAAATCATAAACTGCAGATGATGACTATTTAATAACTCTCTAAAGATTTGTCTTCCTTGACCTGCCCAATAACTTTCTTGAAACTCCATACATTTCCAGCATCCTTGACATCCTACAGAATGGATTTCCACATCCAACTGCAAATTAAATGGAGAACCATCTGCTTAATTTGTATTAGAGCTGCTAGCAAATACTTTCATATCATTACCCTGGATTCCGTGCTAGAAAAGAGCCGGTAATCTGCTAGTGAGCAGTCAACTCCTATTCATCTTCTGTAGGCAACCATTTATTGCTTCCCCCAAGTGTTGCATCCTGTGAAGTAGCCCCCAANTATTACCCAAGTTTCATCTAGTATTTCAAGAATGTCTTAGTACTATTTTCATTTAGCTTGGGTCATAGCAGTTTCTGTGGTTTTACTATTTTTCTGCACTTCTTGTCAGTATCTGTGAAGTACACATGAAGCAGAATGCATAGAATCAAAGCAAAAATGTAAAATTAATACCATGGAACTGTTGTCAATAATCTAAACCATGATAACACACAAATATGATCTTCAGCATGAGATGCTGCGTATGCAAAGAGGAGCAGAAAGCATTAGGACTTTTCTTTCTGCATAGCTGTTCCAGGCTGTGGGTGGACAGTCTGAATTCTGATTTCTGATTCTCTGAAATCTCAATCCCCTGTGATCAATGCCACATGTAATCCATAGATAGAATCAAAACTGGGGCCAGCCCTCATCTACTGCTGGAAATGGGCATGCCTGAAGCGTGGTGTGCCTGCATCCCTAAGTGAAACACTACCAAAGATGAATGGGTTTCTGCCTGCCACACCACAGACAATAATAGTGAAACAAAGAAAACGAAAGTTGATGAGAAATTTTCTGAAGTAGCCAGAAGGCAACAGGCATTGAAAGCAAAGCACCTTCAGTTCCCTAACTATTTGCCTCAAAAGGACTTGTTTAGCATGGGGGCAGACAGAATACTTGTAACTATTGTCCTGTGGTCTTTTCCCTACATATACACTGGGTTTCATGAGAAAAGTGAAAGGCAGTGGTGATCACTCTCTCAACTATTTTTGAACTCATGTATAGGATTTAAGTTCTAACTCCCACCAAGATGCCACACTAGTAATTTTAAAGCACTGCTTAGGAGGTTGCTTAAATGACACTTCCTATGAACAGACACAGTTACATCCTCATTATAACTATGCTCTTCAAGTTATTAATGGTTATCAAAGAGGCAGAGCATGTAGTTAAAGAAAACCTTTCAAAGCTGAGAAAATAATGTCACTTTTATACAGCAATAAAATTAATGGAATTATAAAATTAGATTTGTGCATAATTCAGGTTATTCCTAATATAACTTGGTCATTTTTAGGCACCTTTAAAAAGACAGGGCTGCAGCTTAATTGGAAAACTTTCTCATTTTATTTTTCTCTTTGTGTATTTGCAGTGTATGCAAATATGCTTTACTAGCCAGAGATTAAACCTACTTTTAGTCATGGCAAAATACAAAAGTATGAAATTGCTATTTGTTTTAGGTTTGATGTCACACTAGAAAATTCCCTTCTCATGGCCATAAGGAAGAGAGTGAGAAGAAAACAATTCTTCAATGAGCAAGTTGAGATCCTCAACTGGAGAAAAATCTGCCCAGTGCTTCCAAGAACAGAGACGTTTTATTATTAAGTGGGAAAGGGAGCTCAAGAAAGGGTACCCAGTGAAAGGAGCTTGGAGAGGGGGAAAGAAGCCCAGGGAATGGTATCTGTAATCCCAAACAAGCATTGACTGCTCAGAGCTCAGCAGCTCAAGAGGTGTTTCTCAGTTACTTTCAGGAGTGATGGGGGATGAAGACCTGCAAAAGACAAATGTGTTCATCACTGCAGAACTCATGTGTATGTGAGTCAGCACTTAGGGTCTTCTACTGACATGGAGGCCACCAAGGTAATACAGAAATTTAGCTGACTCCTTTTGTCTCTCAAATCTGGAGAAACAGGTTCGGATACAGAGAAAGAAAAATGCTCACCTGATGCAGTCTTGCAAAGCCAGAGTGGTGATTTGAGCTAGCACATCTACCAGGGAAGCCACATGAGCCTAGTAGCTGCTAATATGCTGGGATTTGGTACGAAGTTGTCAAGGTGCTCACAAAACCTGGCATCTTTACACACTGCATAACCAGCCAATGGTCAGCATCTCTTTTTTTACTGTTGCAAATTCCAAGAAGGGAATTTTCTAAAGTGCATAGATCCCAAGTAGTTTCCACACTGACAGAAGCTTGTGTTAAGAGGTAAAAATTGAGCCACCCTTTCTTCCCTATTGCAATTTCTTAAACTTTTCAGTAAAATTCAACCCACTAAAAGAGACACCTAAGGTACATTTATGAGACACATGTCCTGATTCCATCTATCTCAACTTATTTCAGCCACGGGCAAATCCAATATATAAAATTTCTGCAGGTTTCTTGAAAATAAGTAGCTTGTAAGGGAGTTGAAGATTAGAGCTCCCATTGCTTAAAAACCAGAGGCATAATTCCAGCAGTTTGTTGTCCTGTGAGTCAGCCCATCAGCCTGTGTGGGTTTGCCAGCCAGCCAGGACAACAGGAGCTTCCACTATCCCTGCTGGACAGAGAAGACCATTCTTGCTCAGTAAAAACAATAAATTGCACTGGCACAGAAGGCTAGATGTCTCTCCTGTAAAAGGCCTAAAAGGGAAGGAAAGATGTGCAGCTAATTGGAAAATTTCAATCAGGAACCTGAGTGCACTGATGGATTCTGTGATCTCTTGCTATCCAGTGGTTCGTCTGCCTGTGTGAAAATCCAGCTCTGCCATAGTACAGGCTTTTTACTTGGGACTGCTGAGTGGAAGCTGGATGGAAAGGGCTGTGAAAAGCCTCGTGGTATTTCCAGCTACACAGCCTTCACCCCTCAGCTTGGGAGCTACATTGATCCTTGCCTGAGCTACTCAGTAGGTATGCTTGTGCCCTGACCATTTATCTTGCTGGCCCTGACCATGTATTTGGCTGGACTTGAGATCTACCTAGTCACTGTGAATTTGTCTGGCCGTCAATGGATTCTTGTTTGACTCTGGCTACTGGTCTCCTTCTTCAGGTGCTCCCTGACAGGGAGATCCTTGCCTGTGCTGGGCTCACCCTTAGCTCCTGAATTTCCTTTCCTTGTGAAACCATCCCCTTCTTGCTGCTCTTTGGACAACAAGAGAGCAAGAGGTATCATGAAAATTTCCCCTTTTCACCTCATTTATAGTTTCACTTCACCAATGAATATTAAGGACTTATGAAAGGGGAAAATATGTCTCATACTCGCCTCACTTCAGTCTCCCTGGTTATCTCAACATTACCCTGAAGCATACAAGTATTTTTGTGTTTACACAGTAGAAATTCTATTCACTTTAGAAAACCTTAATGTACAGAGAAATACAGAATAAAACAGGGAAAACAACATTGTTTTCATTATGTTTACAGCTGAAATCACAAGTTGGGTGTTAGTGGGGTTCATTGCTGAAGGATTCTATGAGTCAAAAAAGTTGGCATGTATTTAAAAGAGGAATAGTTAGGTATTTGCGTGAGACTAAATGGAAAAACTCCCTGATGTTCATGGATTTTCCTGAGCAAAAAATAGCAGGAAGATGCGAAATTCTCAAGAGAAATATCAGATATTTGCTCAGCTTTGCTCAGCTTTGTACATGTTTAGAGACAGGCTGCTGAGCTAGGGGGAGCCTTCATCTGAGGTAGCAGTGATACACTTAAGTTCCTATATTATCATACTTAGATTCGCAACCGAGAAATTGAATTGGTTCGCAGAGAGCAGGCACATCTAGTAAAACTAAACCAATTACAGTCAAAAAAAAGAACAAAACAAAACAATTTTTGTGCTAAACCAGTATTGCAGTGGAAAAATTCTGATCATTTTTAACAGCTTGAAGACACATCAGCAGACAGCAACCACAGCTTAGCAACTGTGATCAGAATGCTTATCTTTCAGTTTCCCCCTGAGGATGAAAAAGTATGTAAATAAGACTAAGTTATTAGTCATGGCTAAGATACATAAACTGTTATAAGACTACCCCATTGTCCCTTCTAGGAAGAGAGTAATTCCTGTTAAACTGAAAAACCTGTAAAAGTAGCAGGAACACAGTGGAAGGCAGAATATCACTCTGTCACCAGTTCTCCTTGTCAGTGGCAAACTGAATTGTCCATTGCTGTCCTGATATAAGCCTGAAGCTCCTAAATCACTGCTCGCTGCTCTCCGTGTATCTAATAAACACCTGCAATTAAAAGCAATATGAAGATTGAAAAGAATAATAATTCAGCCTTCAACTGTCATGTAATGTCCCTTTTTCACAACTGAGTTTCATTTCTAATGTATCCCACTCACAAAAGGTCAAGAAACCCATAGTGGAAAAACATAGTGGTCACATAATTACTTGTGATATTCCCATGTGGGTTCATCATAACTCTCCTTAGCAGCAGGTGGAGCATTATGGCAGGTAACCCACTAGGAATTCCTGAGTGGGTGCTGATCCTGGACAAGGTACCAGCTCCCAACTGAGTGACTGAAACTAGCAGACAGTTTGCAGAGCATTCACTAAGTCTCCCAGTGGCACAGCTCTGAAGATGATCAGCATATGGAAGACCAGTTTCTTCCTCTGCCTCCTTTTTGTCAGTAGCACAATTGCCTTCTTCATTCACTTGAAATGACAGAAGAATAGGGCCTGAATATTCTGTCTTGGTAGGCAATGACCACATGCAGAGAGGAAGTACACGCCAGAGATGATCAGAAATCCAGCCGAAATGGTAGGCAATTATAGTGCAGGTACATCAATCGCTAGCAGCTCAGCTCATCCCTCATCCCTTGCCACTTGCCCCAGAAATATATAGAGTGTGCCTCAGAGCACCACTTCTTCTGATTAACTGGCATTTCTGAAGATCTTCTGTGCCCATAACTGTCCAAGGGGGAAGTTACAGGTTTAGTAGGTCATTTGCTGTTTGAGCTCAGTTTGGTGGAGGAGCACAGGAGTTGCTCCTCAGCACGGAGTCCAGCTCTGTTCTGTTAAGCAACATTTCTGTTTCTGGCCCTGCTTCAAGGTCACTTGAAAGTCAGTCTGGGAAACAGATCCCATGGTGGCACCTCCTTTGCCTACCTGCTCTGCCTTATATTCATCTCCACGATCTGCCTTGCCTTACTGAGTCCAAACAATATTAGAAAATACAGCACCCAGCCTTGATTTGGCTTGCGGTGTGATTTCAGTTGCCATGAAACGTGATGAAGATTAGTTCTCTGGAGAAAGCAGACACAAAACAAGATTAAATGTTGCAATGTAGCAAGACTACAAAGCACAGTTTAAAGGTCTAAGAGTTTAATACCTCTTATCCTATAGGATTCCCAGTAGGGGCTCTGTCTGCTGTGATAACACAAAAACACCCTCAAAAAACAAATATGGGAGTAAATGAAATCACAGTAGCAACTTCTATGTCAATGAAGGAAAAAGATGAAAATTGTCCACAGTGCTGTCAAGCTGAATTAGTTATCAGTTAAAAACTAACACTTGTTGCTTATTGCATAAAACTGTAAAGAGATCCTCTCTGCTGTAGGCTCAGGAATGACACTGTGTCATGGAGAACAGCTTTCTAATGGATGGTTCTTGCCTAGTTACTATGCGGATACGAGGAGGACAAAGGAGCAGAGAAGCAATTTCCATACTAAAACCAACTGTTCTCACTTGCACTCACTAGGTGAATGACTTCCCTTTCCAAATTTATTTTTTTATTAAGCTGTGGGAGCCATGAGAGAGACCCCTAAAAGGACAGACCCTGAGAGCTGTTTCCCTGGCTGGCCCGTTGATTCCCCGCCCCTTTTCCCCCTGTGTGCCGGGGCCCCACCTATGTCCCGCCCCCCTGCCCAGAATGCTCTTCCCCACTCCCCACTCCCAGATAAAGGCTTGGAATTTCCCCTGTCCAACGCTTTCGTCACTGGGTTCCAGCATGGAATAAAGGTCTGCTGCTGAAATCCACACGGGAGCCCTTCCCGTTTATACCGCCGGTGTGTCGGGACAGCCTGCCAGTGCCAAAACCCCGGCATGGCCCCCGACAGAAAGCAGCAAGAGTGAGTGTGCTTGTGTGTGCATAAACCAGTACACACCTAACTGAAAAGATGCAAGAGCAAAAGGTTTCGTAGGTGGCTGGACAGATGCTCAGCTGACTTATTAGCACTCATTCCTGACATAAATTTTCAGAGGAAAGCTCTTTCTTTTGCATACCCTGTTGTGCCAGCTGCTTTTGGAAAGAACTTCACCTCTTTGGTCATTTGAGATTAGCTCAGTTGGTCAGAGCATGGTGCTAACAATGTTGTGGGTTAGAGCCCCATATGGGCCATTCACTTAAGAGTTGGGCTCAATGATCCTTGTGGGTGTTGCGATCCGATTTAAACCAAGAAAAACAAAGAAAGGTAAGTCTCTGTGCATAAACCAGAAAGAACTTAGAAGGTTCTAAATATTCCCAAAAACGAGATTAAAACCAAACAAGGTTAGATGTTGGTGCCAAAAAATTGATGTATTTTATTTAATAGTAAAAGAGGCAAAGAGAAGGAAAGAGAAAAATAGAGAAAAGTTAGAAAAAGCCAAGGTTACTTGAAAAGAAAAGCATAGGATAGGTCACCACCACACTGTACTACCTTTAGTGTTGTCAAGATGGGGTGGGGGGGACTGAAGCAGTTTTTGGCCTTTTTTTTCCTGTCGTTTGAAGTGTCTTATCTGCCTTCTCCGATCTCCGGAGCAGTGAGCCTGGAATGCGGCGGCCCAGTCCTCCGAGTTGCAGGCACAGTAAGCCCAGCCGCTGTAGCCGAACGTTGGCCCACTCGCGGTGCTCTCAGCATGGGACGCAGGAGCAGGGCA
>VZTH01018990.1:116985-136333 GCA_013397815.1 Aleadryas rufinucha
GGGGGGAAGGCAAAGGTCAGGGACTCTGACCCTCATTTTCCCCTCCAACTTGCACCAGTTTTGCCTTCCTTTTTATGGGCCCCAAGGCAGGCTACCCACGGTCCAAACCGCCCGTATTATGATAAGCAGACAAAATGACCAGGCATTTTTGGAGCTATTTGGGTTTTGAGCAGTCATAATGACAAAGTACTTTTGAAGCCTTTCAGGTGTTGAGCAGTCATAATGACGAAGCACTTTTTAGAGCCTTTCTCTTATTATTAGGCTCTTAGAGTGGGTCCCTTCCAACTCAAAATATTTGCAAGATATAACATTATTTTCTTACAATAAAACAATTTTATTGGTAAATGCTGTTCTCTTGAGAACTTCTTGCCGCTCTGCTAAAGGCTAGGCTAAGCAGGTGTCGCAATCACTGCTGCCTGCAGTTGCAATGAGCTGGCTGAATTTACCCTGCAGCCAAGGGACTGTGCAGCACAACAGATGTGCTCAGGTTAGCTGTATCACTACCTCCACAACATACAGTGGTCCTCTGGATCAATATTTCCTGTCCCTTGCCTCAGATACAGTTCACCTTTCTCAAAGGTTTGATGACTTATGGGTTATGTTAGCAAATTGTTCAGCTGGTAATTTCCTGACAGGCTCAGACCTCTGTCATAGCACCTCCCACACACACTGCCCAGTGCAGCACTGGCCCTTGCTGCAGGTTCCTGTACAGCAGCTACTCAAGCAGGCATATGGTCCCTTGTGCCTTAATGACAGGGCCAAATGGGCAGACATGGCCTGTTCCAGATCACTAACTCATCAAACATAGTGCCTTTTGCAGGGTTCCCAACACTCCATCCAATCCCTGTGATCAGCTCTCCAGGTCCACCTGCCTTCCTACTTCTACACACTTTCCTACTCCCAGTCCATGACTGATGATGTACAATTAAATTGCAACATTGTAGTTCTTGCTCTAATCAAGCCTACCTGCCCATCATCAAATAAAGTCACATCACTGTATCTTTTGCTTATTAGACATTGAGACATAAAGGTCATCCAGCTGTTCTGCATTAAAATTCCTGAAAACCTTTTGATTTCTAATTCAGATGAAGGTAAACACATTTTCTGGGGTTCTTATCTCTTGAAAGAATATTAGAGTCTAAGATATTCTTGGTGACCTTTTTCCTCCTTTCTTTTCTTTCTTTCTTCCTTTCTTTCTTTCAAGGACTGGAGCTATCGGAATGTATCCATGTTCCTCTGACACTGAGGTCAAGAAGACTGACCCACATTGACCCAGTTTGCTACTGACCTAACCTACCCCCAGACTTTTTCCTCTGTAGCCCTTCACTACAGGTCCCAGCACAGCACTGCTGTATGGCAATGGCCCCTGCAGCATTGTTAGGCAATGACTCTTGGAACATCTTCCTGCCTAGTATATTCTCTAAATTCTTTTCTAGTGGGAGCTGGGAATCTAAACAGGACCTAAACTCCTAGATATAGACCTATTTATATTGTTTATAGGACTATTTCTCACTGGCCTTGTGCTCTCTTCAAACATCAGCCTGGAGAAACACATGCTTTGCTAAACAAAAGCAGAAACAACACAACTAAAGAATCTGACTCCAGACACCAAGGGATTGTCTTTGCCAAATCAGGATTCTGAAGCACCTGCAAGTGGCCTTGACTACAGCATTGCACGGAAGTCTTTCTATAAGGTCTTATCTCCTGATATTATGTAACGCACCTTTTTTTTTTTTAAGATGAAACTATTATCTTGTGATCATGATTGAGATCAAAAGCCAACAGAAACACAAGCCCTAAATGACTCAGAGTGGGAGAAAAAAAAAACAAACCAGAAATAAAAACAAAATACCACATCACATAAACAACAACAACAAAAACAGACACACAAACACAGAAAGGACTAATCCTGCCTGCTGCAACTGCACCATGGTAGAGCTTTACTAGACTTGGGGAAATACTTTCTAATGGCAATAACAATGAGAGTCAAACACTGCCTGCCTGGTAAAGGATGATCCCCATTAGAAAAGGTAGAAAGAAAACATTAGACAAACAACTGTCAGCACTGTTTTAGAAAGAATCAATTCTGCCTTGAAAAGCTACAGGCTAAATCAGCTCTTGTCTGAAATTATAGACCAAATATCAGTCATCCCATCCACATGCCCTGAGTTGTGAATTTGACACCATAAGGTAGACCATGAGCTGCATTTCGCTCTGGGATGGCTGTCTGATGAGATCTTAGTGTTTGTCAGCATATCCTGCGTACGCACACGCAGGAGCTAAGTGCTTTCACAGCAGACCAGCCCAGACAACAAAGCCCTGATGCAGCCTCATCTTGTGGCACTGCAGGACTACAGCTTGATTTGCATGGCCAGCATCAAGCCAGACACTCTCAGGCTTCCCTCCACAGTGCTACCCCTTACCTCTGGGGCCTCCTGTGTGGAACTCAGGGGGCAGAGCACACAATTGTGATATCTCCACTGTCAGCCCTGTACTCTGTCTCTTATCATTCCATGCCTGTAGTCCTCCTCTTCACAGCATCCTCTGTCTCCATTTATCAAGGGTTCTGCTGTCATACCAAATCTGGTTTTCTCTACACTACATCATTATGTTAGTGATTAAACCACATGAAGCTAAGAAAAAGTAAAAAAAAAAAAAAAAAAAAGGCATCTAGTAAATCAAAAAAATTCCTGTTACAACTGAATTAGGTGAAATAAACTGCAGGCACACCTCTTTAAGTGCAGTGAAGTAAGCATGACAGTAACTTACTACCAAAGGCTACTAGCAATGCAAATTCCAGATTATAGGACTACACAGTAAAAGAGTACAACGTAACACCTCAATATCCCTCTTTGATCAGAAGGTCATCTGTCCTAGAGGCTCATCTCATATGATGGCCAGAAGTGGATATCTTCAGAACAGTTCAAAACCAAAGGAAATAAGAAGACATTCCCTTCCCAGAATATTCTTTCAGTCTCCTAAAATGTGTGTGTCTGGGCTTCCAGCAATAAAATCTACATGTCCTAAGGCTGCTGGTATGAACATTAGGCTTCTTCTTTTAGTGGAGGGGAAGATGATAGCTAAGGAGCAATCTCAAATTCAGTACTTATATTTCTTTCAGGAGTGGAAAATAATAACAGCTGTGTCACTTTCCTGTGTCAGGAAGGTTGTCAAAAGAGGACCTATTTGGAGTTCTACCACCTTTTTCTTTGTTGTTTTATATATATATATATATATACACACACACACACCTAGACAGTGCCAGGAGCTACGCAAAGGCTTTTTGCTGGACTTAACCCATGTGCAGTTTGAGGACAAAATGCTCCCAACAGGCAGCAACACCTCAGCAGAGAAGACAAGCAGAAATAGCCAGGGCCTATATTTTGCTGTTAATCTGCAGATGTTTGCAAACAGGATAACCAAAGTCTTTGAAGATCCCAGGCTGCTGAAGTCTCAATCTCCTCCCCTTTTTTCAGAGAAAGCACATTCAGTGTTTCAAAATTTGCTTTCAGAATGAATTTCTATGTGTGACTGAAATCACAAATGACCTGAGTGTCTTTCATTTTGTAACTTTGTTCTCAGGCAACAAATGATGTCCTGGGAACAACATAACTTTCAGTTCTTATAAAAGCAGCTTGATACAGTCCATGAATGAAGTGGTTTATATCCAAAGGAATCTCACGTATCAACCCAAGTATCAAAAATCACAACCATAGCAGGATGTTGATGCCCTCAATATAAAAATACAATAAGGTGTGGTGGTTGTCATGGTGACTTTCCATCACACTGGGCACTTGCAGCAATGTGAGAATAATGATTCAGAAGTTGAAAAGCAAGGTGCTGTTTCAGAGGGAAATATTCTTAAAAACCATCTTTTCTTTGTGTTAAATAAATGCCTTCCTTTCAGATTGTCTGTTCTGATTTACTATTGCGGCCTAAAAATAATGGAATGAAGGTACTTGAATCCCAATCCCTTTTTTTGTAAAGAAGAAAATCCCCTCTTCATGCTTCCTGCCAACAGATCTCATCTTCCTGAGTCTATGAGTTTTCACAAAGTTTTCCTTCTCAAAAGACTTCAGGGACCTCTTGTATTTCTTGTGCACAACATAAAAATATATTGCATAGTTCATTTGAAGAATACTAAAGCATAACAAATAATAGTTCCTTTTGAAAGAATTGTCAAGATTTTTTTAAGCTGGAAGAGTAAGAGGGACCCTGGGGGCAAACTATTCTTTCCCTTCAGAGAAAAGATGGGGATGCATTTACAGTGGTGTTAGAATCACTCGTAACTGTTTCAACTGTATTGTAAGGGTGACCTTGCAACTCATCTAGATTTCTGTGATGCTACATCTCCTTGAAAAATTCATAAAGTTTTTAGATGTCCTCTAAACAATTTCACTGAAGATATGTGTCTTTCTGTGTTACCAGAACTCTCCAAGGTGTGACTTTGTTTCCTTACTGGCCACTGCAGGATGGCCAACGCTAAAGCTGCAGGGAGGGAGAGGGTCCTGCCAAAAGCAAGTTTTCGTAGCCATGGCCATATCAGCTGCATGTTTGTCTGACATTTGCCAGCATGGGTGAGGCTGCTACCAGGAACACAAATACGGCATAGAAATCTTACTAAATATAGGATTTAGGATCACTACTTGCAAGCTGTTGAGGAACATACGTAGTGCGGGTAGCTCAAGCTGCAGCTGCAGTGGGACCTGCAGGTTGAGCTCTGGGTGGGGAACCTGAGGCAAGAGGCCAGAAATTGCCAGCCCTTGGTACAACAAAGGGCACAGGGACTTGTGGCACCAGCCAGGAAACCAGACACTGAGGCACTGCAGCAGCCAGGGACTCAGTAGGAAGATGGCAGACTTCCACACACACAGACTGTGAGGTATAAAAGCCCAGGAGTCCCTTTGTTCAGGTTCTGTCCTTGGAGGCACCAGCTCAAGCTGTGATACTTTTGCTGCACAAGGATTAAATTCAGGATCCAGAGGTCTGAGACTCTGCTACGGGAAACATAGGGGTCAAGCCATTAAGGAAACTGTGTCCAGCTGTATGAGTGTAAGGTGCTTAAGGAGTCAGATAAGGCACCCATCAGGTCACTGGAGCCACCTATTGCGAAAGGGCCTTGGTTCCAGCACAGGTGGTGCAAGCATGACTGACAGAGTGGTCCCGGGATGGTCAGACAGGGAAGTTTCCTTAAAAAAGTCAGGGCTAATCTGATGATCTGTGTCTCAAGAGTTCTGTATAAAAAGGTAACCTCTCCTGTGGTGCGGTGTGATGAGTGGGAAAAGGAGAGCCTTGCCTTGTGCTGTTTCACCCAATGCTGGGTGACCAGTGCAGAGATGAAAGGAAAGATGAGGCTGAGTCCTTCACAGAGTTGTTCTTCTGTTCCTGAAGGCATCTTTAACACCCATGTCCTTTCCTGGCAGGGGTGAACTCAGGGACATGCAACAGGTTGTCGGCATGTGTGGGAGCAGCTGTTTCCCAAAATATCCCCAAACTGAAACATTCACGCTTAAGTCACCTTGGCACTTGTCAAAATGCAGTCATCCACGGAGATTTTTCAGGCTCCTCACAGGAAGGGGGTAATAAACCTATCCCGTTGCAAAGGGGAAGTTAAGGAAATCACCCTTCCACAAACAAATATCTCTCAGCAGCAACAGTCAGATGGAAGAAAACAAGGTCACCCTACAGTTTCCATACTGGAATATTGTTTTGAGCCCTGGCTCAGAGCACTGATTGTTTCACCAATAGTGAAGTCACAAACTGCTGTCAGGATTACACTTAGTTGGGGAGTGATTTTCCAGGTCCAGCACTTTGCTCTGGCTAGTGCCTGGAGAAGTAAGAAGCAATGGGGGCAGAAGCCTGCCAGGAGCCAGACTCAGTCAGAGATCACAAGACTACCACTGCAGAAAAAAGCTTACAATTCAATAGGAATTACACAGAGACCAATATTGCAGAATCACAGAATCAACAAGGTTGGAAGAGATCTTGTGGATTATGTGGATCTTAAGGATGTTGTGGGAGGCCATGTCAAAGGCTTTACAGAAATCCTGATAAATGACATTGATAGCCCTTCCCTTGTCCACCAGTGGAGTCACGCCATCATAGAAGGTCAGGCACGACTTGCCCTTGGTAAACCCATGCTGGCTGTCCCAAATCACATCCCTGTCCTCCATGTGCCTTAGCACAGCTTCCAGCAGGATCTGTTCCATGATCTTCCCAGGCACAGAGGTGAGGCTGACAGGTCAGTTGTTCCCAGGGTCTTCCTCTCTACCCCTTTTAAAGATGAGTACAATGTTTTCCCTTTTCCAGTCACCTGGGACTTCACCTGATCAGTGTTGAGCTCTGGTCTGGTTCTCTGGATCATTATTCTGACTCTTCTTGTCAACAGGCTAGTTCTACAAATATGTAACCTAATATGAGGCCAGATCCCTGCAGGTGTACCTTTCAGGGCTACAGAAACAAGGCTCATAAGAGGACTTCACAGATCATCAAAGCCAATCCAGCTGTCATAGGAAGACATACCACTGAATCCTTTTCTAATTCTACAGAGGGGAAATGAGCCTTATGTCATCTTTCACCATTTTCTTAGCCATGATCACAGCAACTAAGAACTGGCAAACTAACTGTCACAAGACATTGCAGAGAAAACCTATAAGCTTGTTTCAAGGTCTTCATCACAGTCAAAATATGAGTCTGGAATTAAGTCTGATTATGAGGTCATGTGTCAAAATTTGGGCTTAAAAGAAACTGCCTGTTTCTTACTTTCTGCTACCATCATAAAAACTGACTCCTCTGTTGTATCAGCAAAAAGCATGCTTTCAAACACATGAAGAACTAGAATCAGGAGGGTGGTCTGGGTTAGAGTCTTGGACAACCTCTTCAGCTTAGAGTCCCAGCCTATACCAGCTCAAAGTGTTTGTGAAATCACAGCAATCGTCTCATGGGTTTATCTAATACAAGAAAAGTCTGTACAAGAAAGACAGGGAAAAAAAGACAGAATTAGAGTGTCTGTAATAGGTAGATTTTAAAACATCAATTCAGTTCCACTGAATTGATTCCACCTGAAACTGAGGTGCTGATTTCAGACAACTCCAAGGTCAAAGGTGTGTGAGGAAGCACAAATCTAAGCAAGGCTATCACAAAGGCAGTGAATATCCTCTAAACAATGACTTAGATCAGCACTGAGCTGACAGTCTGCTGTGTTTAGCTTATTCAAACTCTACCTTCACATGGAAAGTGAGAGCAGAGGATCATACAACAAACATTTTGATAAATCCTTTCTTGGACTTCATAAATTTTGAAACAGTTTAATTCAGCTGTAGCATTTTGCTCCTGAGTATCCCTTGCTGAGAATTTTCTCTTTAATGCACGTAGTTTGACTGAAATAGTTGTTTCTGACTTTCCTGTGGGTTTAAAATATCTGTGAGTAGTGGTTTCATTACACTGCATTTAGATAGGCAGGATATATGAGGAGAAAAAAATATCTTTGGACCACAATACTGCAGGAAAGGGAAGGTTTTGGGACAAGTCCTTCTTTGCTTTAGGACAGTCATTTCAAGAGACAGAGAACACAACAGAGACAGGAAAGGGAGACACAGAGAGGGGCAAGGGGGGACAGTGAGAGGAGAAAGAAAATGTAAAGATGAGGGGCCAAAGGGTCTGCAGTATGCTGACAGAGGAAGATAAAAGCACAGGTTAGAAAGAGTCCAAAAGTGAAGAGAGAAAGAAAAGACAAGACAGACTGTGAAGGAAGAGAAAGATAAACAGAGAGATCCAGAGTGGGAGAGAATGTCAGACAGAAAATTAATACACCACGGCAAATCCTTTGGCATTCCCTTTTTATCAAGTAATATCATCTCTGGAATTTGCTCACATTCCTTCATAAATGCCTGAGAGTTTATTTGTTATTCTAATTATTTCTCTATATTTCATCATTCTTCTACAGCACATTTTGTGTAAACCTATTAAAGTTCAACCTATTTTTCCATAAATACTCCTGATCGGCCTTCAAACTCCATTTATGGAGATTAATTTTTACTTTTATATGTAATGATCTATTTTTAGATCTCTTTCTTTTCAGAGATCAAGCATGCATATCATCTGAAATTCTCATAAACTCTGTTCATTATTTCAGTCACCCAAGAAAAAACTCAAATATTCCTATAGGGCCTTCAGGACTGATCAAAGAGGGCTGTGAATATCTACAGTGAATCAAGATTAGGTACAGAAAGTTCAGAAGCACGTGCCAAAATAATGAGGTTTTCATTATCACTTCACAGACAATTCATGAACTAGAGGCAGGGGAAAATGAGTTTACTTTATTATATAGATTTTACACTGTAAATCATTATTCACTGATATCTGGAAGATACAGCTCTGGCAGGGAGAAATAACAGGCAGATATTAAAGAGCATTAGAAGGAATATCAGCTCCCTCTATGGAGCATAGCCAATAATTCAGAGTAAATATTATAGTTGATCAACTTTATTCTCTTCTTCTGTTTGCAAATTGCTTTGAGCAGCTCATAGATAATTACAGTTAAAGCCATGTTCTGCCCATCTAGCCTAGTAATGGAGATGGCTTTTCAGGCCTGAGATTTTTCTTCTTTTTCTTTTTCTGCTGTAAACAGAGATATTGAGGAATTTGGTTGTGGTCTGGGGTTTCTTTTCAAAACATGATCTTATGATATTTTGTGAACTATTTTAGGCTGCAAAACCATATATTTGAGAAATATTTTAATCTGCCCGGGCAACTAACCCAAAGCATGTCAGGAGTGACTACAGACCTTTGAGGCAAGGGTCAAGACCTGTCTTTGTAAGCAGACTTGGCAACCTAGTGAGGAGTGCTTTAAATTATCTGTGTCTGAGGGTTCACCTGAAGGGAAGAGGGGGCATGAGGGGCTGACAGATGGAGGGGACAGCGTGACGGCGGAGATCTCTGGCATTTCCACTGTAAAAGCAGTATGACTTGCAGCCTATCACAAATACTTGTACACTAACGCATAAAGCATGAGGAACAAGCAAGGGGAATTAGAAGTCTGTGAACTTAGCATGGTACCAATGATGCCAAGGTTGTGGGTTTGATCCCTATATGGGCCTTTCACTTAAGAGTTGGACTTGATGATTCTTGTGCGTCCCTTCCAGCCGAGAATATTTTATGATTCTGTGAAATCAGCAAGTGTGATACTTGTAGTAGGTGTCTGCTACCACCTGATCAGGGAAAGGAGACAGATGAAACCTTATTTAGGCAGCTGGAGAAAGCTTCACCATCAAAAGTTCTTGATACCAATGGATGACTTCAACCTCCTTGATGTGTGCTGAAACAGCAATACAGCTGATGGTAAGAAACCACAATACATACAGAATGTGCTGAAGGCATCTTTTGATGGAAGTGGCAAATGAACTGATGTGGAAAAGTGTCCTGTTCAACCTGTAGCTTCCAAACAAGGGTAAACAAGCTACAGGTAAGGAGTTTGAGAGCATTCTTAGCTGCAGCATACAAGGGCTTGAGAGGAATGAACAAGACAAAAAGCAGAATCACAATCCTGGACATCAGAAGAACAGAATTTGAACTGTTCAGGTACCTGCTTGGAAGAATCCCAAAGGAAGTTGCCCTGGAAGTTAAAGGAGCCTGGGAGAACAGTTTGAGAATTGCTCCCAGGAAGGCCTTTGGCCAAAAGCATACCCCAGCATCTCAGCCCTTTCTGTTCCTCCTTCTGGTATTCATACAGGAGGGGTAAGGATGGAAGGGACCACAGTACATCATCTGGTCCAACCTCCCTGCTCAAGGTTCAAGCAGGGTCATCCTAGAGCACATTGCACAGGGTTTCATCCAGACAATTCCTGAGTATCTCCAGTGAAGGAGACTCCACAACTTCTCTGGGAAGCCTAGTTCAGTGCATGGTCACCTGCACAGTAAGGAGCTTCTTCTTCATGTTCAAGGGGAACTTCCTGTGGTCAGTTTCTGCCTGTTGTCTCTTGTCCAATTGCTTAGCACCTTTCAGAAGAGCCTGGCTCCATCCTCATGGCACCCTCCCTTCAGATACTTGTACACATTGATGTGATCCTCTCTCAGTCGTCTCTTCTGGGGGCTGAACAGGCCCAGCTCCCTCAGCCTTCCCATTGTAAGAGAGCTGCTCTAGTCCATTAATCATCTTTGTTGCCCTCAGCTGGACCCACTCCAGGAGCTTCATGTCTCTCTCATGCTGAGGAGCCCAGAGCTGGGCACAGCACTCCAGATGTGCCTCACTAAGGCTGAGAAGAAGGGCAGGATCACGTTCCTCAACCTGCGGGCAATGCTCTTCCCAATGCATCCCAGGACACAACTGGCCTTCTTGGCCCCAGGACACACAGGCACTCTGCTGGCTCATGGACAGCTTGTTGTCCACCAGGACATTAACTGCACTTAAGATCTGTCTGATGACTCTGTGGCTCTGTGTAGAAACACAGATGAACAAATATTGTTTTCCTTAAGATTCAAGTGGAAACAAGAAGAGAGGAGCAAGTTTGCCTCTTGCTTCTCTACACCAATAAGTGATAAACTATTTATTGTTCCTTGTAATATGAAACCATAAGAAAATGTCATCCCAGCCCTAAAACTATTTAAGCCTGAGGCAGGAAACAATTTGGGGGTCAGCAACAAAATATTTTTAGATAGTGAGTTTCAGCAGCTGGGATCTCAGTATACTACCATCTTGATCAGTGTTAAAAGTATTCATTTCAGCTTCCCCTCAAGCATTGAGAAAGCTCCTCTGGGAGGATGATTAGGAAGAGGAGGAATCATGACCAAAGAAGAAGATACAGATGCCATATGATCATGCAGGGGTGGGAATAGAAAAGTCAAAGGCTATCTGGAATCAAATTTGATCAAGAATGTAAGGGGTAACAAAAAAAGATTATACAAGTATATAAATGAAACCAAGACAAAGAAAATGTGGGCTTGTCCCTAAATGGAGCAGAGACCATGATACAAAAGGAAAAGGCCAAGGTACACAAAGCCTCTCTTGCCTCAGCCTTGACTGGTAAGACCAGCATTCAGGAATCCTAGATTTCTGAGACCAGAAAGAAAATTTGAGCAGGGAAGACTTTAGGAAACAGACAAATTGGACATGCAGAAGTCTGTGGGACTTGACAGCTTGCACTCACAAGTGCTGAGTGAAGGTGGAGATATCACTGAGAGACCACTCCTGGTTGTCCTTGGAGGGCAGATGGGAGAGTTTCTGAGGATTGGCAGAGAAAAAAGTCAATCCTGTCTTCAAAAAGGGCAAGAAGAATGAGTTAGAGAAGCACAGGCCAGACCAGTTCTTCTCAGTCTCTGGAAGGTGATGGAAACCATCTCTAGACACATGAAGGATGAAGAGGTGATCAGGAGTAGTCAGCATGGCCTTACAAAGTGGAAGTCATGTTTAACTAATTTGATAGCCTTCTCCAACAACCTGAATAGCTTGGTGGATGAGGGGAGCACAGTCAACATTGTTTATCTTGGCTTAGACTGGCTTTTGACACAGTCTCTCATAATATCCTAAGAGAAAAACTAGAAAAAAAAAATCAGGTTAAATAAGTGGGTACTGAAGTAGATTAAAATCTGGTCAAAGAGCTGGCCCAGAGGGTTGCAGACAAAGTCCATCTGGATGCTGATCACCAGTCATGTGAGAAGCTAAAGATGGCTGACACTGGCATGTAGAGTGGATTCTCTTTTCCTGACAACAATTTAATTCCACAGCTGTAAACCTTACTTTGGAGGCCAAAGTCCCTGGGAGATCAGAGGTGACTACTGTACTAAATAACAGAGCATAAAGAGGCAGAAGAACCCAAAATATTAGACTGAAACCCTTGATGGAACACATAAACCCAAATTGTCACCTAATAGGAGCTAGCCTAGCTTCAGTTTCACAAGTTTCGATCAGCTCAGCCTTTCACTCCAGTGTCTCCCGAGTTTTATTTACCTACAGCCTCTGGCAGTAGATGCTTGTCTTGTATAACTGAAGTAACTAGCTAAAACCTAGAGCCTTGACAAGTACTTACACTAGAAACAGAAGGGACATGGGAGGGAAGGTGACTCACTTTCCAAAGGAGACACAAAGAATACCTATCCTCAACCACAATACAAGATAAAGAATGGTCATTCACATTCACTAAAGTCATTCACATCAGCCAGGTTTTAAACCATAATCTCTCTGCTCCTTCTTGCTTCACCACCCCCACCCCTACACACCTCGCAAGCCACAACTCTGCGTACTGGCAGAGTTCTGCCTTTCCGAGAAACTGCCTGGGTTGTGGGTCAGAAGGTGTCCCTGTCTAGGGTGGATGCCACTTTTGTTCCAGTTTTCTGACTCCATCAGGGAGTGTGGCTGTCAGAAGAGGGTGGTGACCAGAGCTGCCTTGAAGCCCAGTCTAGCCATTACATGGTTTGTTTAAGGCCATGGTCCAAGTGTGGATGCTGAAAAGCTTTCAGCAGAGAAATTTTACAGCTTTCTGCAGCATTCTGTGAGAGCCCTGCTTTTCCCACACAAGCTATTAAAAACAGTGCTATGGTTTTGTAAACAAATTCTCTCTATCTGCACCTGTGAGTTGTTATGTAGTATTATTATGATACTGACTAGAGAAATATTTTGAAATGAGTGTTGTAGGATTCAGCCAATCACCCTAAGAGGTGGATGACCAGAGATCAAATGACCTTACACCATGTAAGAATACTAAGGTATAAAATGAGTCTGTATATTATTAAATAAAGACTACTTCTCCTTTCTTCCTGGACTGAATCTGTGTTGGTTTTCTTTCTGTCCCCTCTACAATAGTGACAGTCCAAGTAATGTCCAGGCCAGGGGATCTTCAGGATGATGGGTGGATGACGGTCTGCTGTCCAGATTCTCTCTTTCCTCCACCTTTTCTACAACCCAAGGAAACCCAAAGAACCTCTTCCAAAGAAGAGGAGGGTTCTGCAATGGCCTGAGCTGTCTGGTTCCTGTACTCATTTTGTCTTGGCACATTGTTTTGTTGCACTTCCCCAGATTCAGTGAAAGCTGAACCTGCCTGCTTCTCTTGGCTGCAGAAATGAGGATTACTTGCTTGTTCGTTCTGGCTGCAAGCTAAATCAGAGATCCCCAGACTCAGCGTGCCAAGGGAGGATTCTAACTCACTGGAACTGAGTGAGTCTTACTTTTCCTTCTCTGTCTGAAGTGCCTTACACCTCCCCCAGTGTCCCATAAGCTGCTCTGTCCCACCCAGGAGTCTCTTCTCTACAGTTTAAAAGTTCATCTACAGACATTTCCTGTGGCTCCCCACCCCAGCTCCCTAATCATGGTGTTGTTTAATGTTCTCAAAGAATAACTAACTCTCAAAGGGAACAGAACCACTTTTCCCAAGTGCAGAACTAAGACACACACACAATCCCCTAAAACAACAACTTTTTTCTGTCTGCAACTGGTTTCACAAATAATGTGAATTTTAAAGAAAATCTCAGGTCCAGTTTGGAGAACAACTCTGCTTCCTCAAAAAAATTAAAAATAAATAAATAAAACAGACAACATTATCACAGCTGGCACTATAGAGTAAGTTTCTGAGAGATGGAATTAGGTGAGCTGAATTACTTTTTTGAGTACTCCTCAAGATTTTTTGAAAGGCTGAGGTGCAGGAAATATAAGTTGCCAGCTGGGCAGGAAGTCAGCTTTCCCAAAACAAATAAAAAGTTTCAACTTTCTCAAAACCAAGAAATGTCTAGACTCATAGCAACAAACTGAAAAGGACAAAAGCAAATTTGCAATCAAACTGTCCCCTTTTGCTAGAATTACCCCTTAAAATTATTTTAAATTCAGTTTATGCACATTTAAACAACCTTATTAAAGCAAGGAGTAAAGAAATCTTTGAATATGTTCCCTTTTCCCCTAGTTTACAATACAGAGGTTTGCTGACTTGAACTCCCCGGAGGTCTAGCATTTCTCAGGTCAAAACCACAGTGAACTGATGAATCCTCTCAAGTTTTGAGGTCTTTTGCACTGAACAAGCTCTTTCTATCCCCCACCTGTCCCCATGGCAGGGGTTTGTTTACGTCCCTATGATGATAATGTGGCCCAAATGAGCACCACTCTGTACAGGTTTGAAAGCAAACCAGTGACTCCAAGTCATAAATACAATTTAATAGGGAAAAGGTAAAATAAATGCAATAGTACAAAAGCGAACCACTGACAAAGTCAGAATACAACCTGGCACCCTGTCAGTCAGGGTGCTGGTAGCAGTTCAGATGAAGTGGTCCTGTTAAAGCAGTGATCCTGTAGAAAAAGAGTCTGGTCTCAGTCTGAAAGTCCAGTGGTAGCTCTTGTCCTCTGGAAATCCAGTGGGAAAAGGCTGTCTGTGGTGTTTAGAATCCTAGTCTATATTTAGGATGGAATGCTTGGTTTCTCCCTCTGGGTGGAGCTTCTCACAATGGGATGATAAGGCATTGATGGGCCCATTAACAGAAGATTGTCCAGAGGCAGTTATCTATGAGCCATGGGCAGGGTCCTTGATTGCCCATTAAACAAAGATAGCTCCCAGAGGGAGGAGGCAAGGAAAACACTGCCCCACCTGGTGCCAGATGGTTATAGAATACATGCTTTTGAGCACGTCTTACACTGTAACCTAGGACACACTCCCTCTAAACCACGCCCAAACATCAGAAAACCAGAGCAGCATTCTGGCACTTATGCAGTTTCCCCATGCTTGCTAAACTGAAGTAGGCTTAGATCCCGTCTGACCACCACACCCCCGAAGCCTTTCACCCATAGAGAAACATTTGCATGGCCGTGTGGGCAGTAACCACCATCCCTGGTGGTACTTCCAGGGTTAAAAAAGGCTGATACTGGATTCAGAGATTTGTACAGTAAGAAACTCTTTCGTTGGAAGCATCACTGTTTTTTCCTTTCTCCTTGTGCTGGAGCATTCAGATAGCATGCAGGCTTCCACAGGTCTGCTTCCCTATGGTCACTCTCTTATTTTCATTAGATTAGGAGGGGTTGATGGTATCGATAATGCCTAATATTTACATTAGGCTGCCATAGACCAGTTGAGCCAGTTTAGTTACAATGACAGCTCAGTGCATATGATACTGCCATACTCTCTGCACACACCTCATGCTTTTATCTCTGTTAAGGCATGCACAAATTACTTGAGGCATTTTCTGCAACATTGAGCATAATTGCATGCCATCTCTGGCCCAAAAAAAAAAAACTACCCCCAAATTTCAGTCACATTTCTCAAGCAAATCTATGATGGCAAACAGAGTTGTCTACTGACTGAATATGAGAAATAAACTACAGGAAGCAAAGAAGAAGGAACAAAGTATCACTGAAAATAAGACAAAGAAAAATAAAATCATTGCCTAACTTTGACAGTATTTTCTTTTTTAAATGTCAGTATTTCATAGCAGAAACTAGTTTATAAAAAAAGTTTACTCTACAAAGGAGAACAGATGTTTTGAAAGAATCCCACAACTCCATGCAAAAAGAGGAATAGGATAAAATCCAATGAAAATTTAGGCATTTGGCTCTCTCAGGATCCCTTGAAAGACTTAAGGTGGTACCTGCTAAGTAGGTTGATATTGTCACGTGACAAGATAACTGTCCATCAAAAGGTGAAATGAGCCTTGTCTGGTTTTCTCACTGGTCCACCTGGATAAAAGCTGGTGTCCCACCTACAAAGGTTAGCTTTTCCCTGGGCCTGTTCCAGAGAACCAAACATATTCCCTTGTAACTTCTGCTTTGTTTAGACACATGAGAAATACGGTACTTTTCTTGGAAAAAAGAAGAGGAAAATAAATACTTTTTGGCCCATAGACAACCAACTCAGCTTGTGTATCTGAAAACTGTGTATGCATAAGTAGGTGTGGGCTACCTGCCACCATTCCCTGCTATTCACCAAAGAACACCACTAGCAGGTTCCCAGTCAATCCTCTTGCACAGCAGGAATTCTGCTGCCCATGCTGTGATGTTATCTCTACTGAGTTTAATTTGATTTTCAACCTTTGGACTTTTGTAATCCCTTGAAGAAGCCTGCAAGCTCTAGCTTCAACATACAGGTGTCAAACATCAGAAAAAGTTCTGCTAAAATCAAGTGTGACCGTCCAGGACTCATGGTTGTCAGGACCACCCGCAAAAGATGACCCCAGTGTCACTTGAGAAGTATTAACCAGGCTCTGACAGACCCATCATGTTTGCATCATTGCCATCACTGTTTAGCCTGCCTGCTTTCAGTAGAACAAGATAACCAAAGACAGCCTTATTTTCTACACAAGTAGCTAGCTGGAAATGTCTTGCTGTGTGCTACTGCACAATATTGTGAACGGATTTTGGCAAAAAAGGGAAATATTCGATGCTGTGGACACAGCATAGATAGCAGGGAAGAAAGAAAAATCAAGCCTTGTTTGAGTGCTTCTTTCCTTACTCAAAGGAGTTAGCCTTTCAGGGCTTAAAAATTAATTCCGCATTAAGTCTTGCAACATGAGACAGTTGTTGCAACCTTGCTGTTGTTCTAAGTGCTGTATGATGAAGTGTTCCACTGGACCTTCATTTCTAGTAAAGCAGATGGATTTTCAGGATACACTGCTATACTAACTCAGAACTACAACAGAAAGAAAACTATGAGAAATGCTTGACATTTCATATTTCATATTCATATATTCATCTTAAATTGAGATAGAAGATATCTTTTAGGAACCCAATTTATGCTTTTAGTTTCTATGGATTATAGGCACTTTTCTACAACTCACCCACTTGCTTTTATTTCTTCAAATGAATTTGGTTAAATAAAACTGAGTCACATGGAAAGCCACCGCTTTTAGGGTCAACTTTTATTTATATTTCGGTTTTTTCAACTAAACATTATTGAAACTATTGCAATTTAGCAGATCATTTTACCTCCCTTTTATTTTCCAGAGGGTATTACTCCAATGGAAATGTTCTATGAAGTTCTGTTCCATGCTCTATCAGTAGAAAAAAAGGCCACAAACAAAGGTATCTCATTTCCTGCCTAGTCAACACAGTGACATTTTGCTGGAAACCTAGGCCACCAAACATATCAATTTGATTTAGCAACATAACTGATTTCTTAAGGTGCGTGTGATTATAGTGGCTTCAGACTCAACCTGAACACGAAACCATGGGGAAGTGTAGAGGGATAACTGAAGTCTAGGAATGCAGGACATGCTCCCAGTATGATCACTGAATTTTGGGGCAAATGAATTAATCTCTATGGATTTATGTCCCTCCTGCTATTCCTCTCTTTTTTTTTTTTTTCTTTCCTTCCTTTAAAGTGAAGCATTTTTACTTTAAGACTTGGTTATTCATAGTTAAAGCATCCAGTAGAACAATGACAGAGCTTTCAAAAAATATACTGTGGCACTGGAGACATTAATAAATCTCATATATGATTCACTGGACTTGTCTGTAAATTTCTCACAAACACATTGCGGAACATTTTGGAGGGAATCCCACAGGAAAGGCCCATTCCTACTTCTTCTAGACTGATACATTAAATGAGGTTGTCACTGAAGAATATAGTAGAAGACTGAAGTGAAAGGTCAAAGAGCCTTATCCTTCTTCTATTAACACCACAAGTCTCTGCCTACCATCTGTGGATGCTGGAAAGCTTTCAGCAGAGAAACTTTCCAGCTTTCTGCAGCACTGTGAGAGCCCTGCTTTTCCCACACAAGCTATTCTAAACAATGTTACGGTTTTTTGTAAACTATATTTCTCTATCTACACCTGCAGTTGTTTTGTAGTATTGTTATGATACTGACTTGTGGGATCCATGAGAGAGACCCCTAAAGGGACAGACCCTCAGTTCTGTTTCCCTGGCTGGCCCGATTCCCTGCCCCCTTTCCCCTATGTGCCGGGGCTGCACCTATGTCCCGCCCCCGTGCCCAGAATGCTCTGCCCCACTCCCAGGAAAAGGCTTGGAATTTCCCCAGTCCGAGGCTTTTCGTCATAGACTCTCGGCATGGAATAAAGGTCTGCTGAAATCTACATGGAATCCCTTCCCATTTATACCACTGGTGGTCGGGTCAGCCTGCCGGTGCCAAAACCCCGGCATGGCCCCTGACAAATGGCTGCCCAACCTGGGGCTTCTTCAGACCACCCCACAAAGCGTCTCCAGTGATCTTTCATCGCTGGACATCAAGTCGCGGTTGGAGCTGCTACCCCTCCAAGGAAAGCTCTAAGTTTTATTAGAGTAATCCAAAGGGGCAACCGAAAAACCTCTTGGAAGCAGTGGAGCTCGTTCAAGAGAGATCGGTCAGACATCAGTGGATGCCCCAAGAATCCTTCTTTTGCTCCAGGATTGGTAAATCTAACCCACCCCCAAATGGGAAGTTTATACCCAAATTAAGAACGCCTGTGTTTAATGTTTCCCTAACGTCTCTAATGTTATCGGCGGTACTTTTTGTTACCATTAAGTGCCTTAAAACTAGCGAAAAATACGAAACGTCCCACCCCTTCCCCCTGCCACAGAAGATGGTGGGACACTTAGCCCAGCTATGGGCAGAGGGTTGCTACTGACTCCCTGTAGAGTCCCGAATTCCCCTGTTTCCCCCCCGGAACGGCACCAGCCATACTGGTCTGGGCTCTCCCTTAACCCTCTTACTTCTGCCCGCGTACCAAGATTCTCCATCCCCAGCTTTTATTAAATGTGGTGGCAACCGTATGGCCGGCTTGGCCGTCTTGTCCCTCTCCGGTACGCGCCTCCCCCCCCACCTAAGATAGCTGCGAGCACGTGGAGGTGCGGGCTGGGCAAAATGGCGATGGCCACTTGTGGGCCGCGGGCATCTTGCTGATCACGTGTGTGTGTCCTGACCCCCCTCATCCTGCTCTGTGCAGGTCACCGCGCCCGACCCCTCCTCCTCCGCGGACATGTGTACGTCAGGCCCCTCCCCTTCCATCGNTCAGTGGATGCCCCAAGAATCCTTCTTTTGCTCCAGGATTGGTAAATCTAACCCACCCCCAAATGGGAAGTTTATACCCAAATTAAGAACGCCCTTGTTTAATGTTTCCCTAACGTCTCTAATGTTATCGGCGGTACTTTTTGTTACCATTAAGTGCCTTAAAACTAGCGAAAAATACGAAACGTCCCACCCCTTCCCCCTGCCACAGAAGATGGTGGGACACTTAGCCCAGCTATGGGCAGAGGGTTGCTACTGACTCCCTGTAGAGTCCCGAATTCCCCTGTTTCCCCCCCGGAACGGCACCAGCCATACTGGTCTGGGCTCTCCCTTAACCCTCTTACTTCTGCCCGCGTACCAAGATTCTCCATCCCCAGCTTTTATTAAATGTGGTGNTTCTGCCCGCGTACCAAGATTCTCCATCCCCAGCTTTTATTAAATG